>JAWNNJ010001489.1:0-35569 GCA_035045125.1 Hypselothyrea guttata
AATAAACGTAAATTTTATCACCGATACCCATTGAGAGTTGGCATGGAAGGTATAACAATTTATTGAGCGATAAGAGTATATTAAATTTATGACAGGGTATCTGGTGGTGCATCACTGGCGGTTGAATGGCCTATTGTTTATATTGAATTTAATTTTTTATTGCGCGCAGTAAATTGAAAATTGTTTGAGGTCTGCGTAAATAAACTTGCAATGGAATGAATAAAAAGAATGAGAACTATTTAAATTATAATGTGCATAAAAAGCCTGCAACATTCGTATCTTTTGTCATAAAAATCATCATAATAGCATGATGTACATCAGACGTGGCATGCGACCAACATTACGACATTTGTGATAAAATATTTTAAGTGGCCATTGGGGGATTTGGGTTTCACTTAGCCCGAGCAAATCACTATAACTACAGAGGGGGGCGTCTATAAATTTAATGTTGGCTTCAGCTGCCACCAACACTGTCAATTAAATGTAATATGTTGTAGTCGTAAAACGCACAAATGTTTGAGTATGTGGACGCACCATAAACTGCAATCCCAATTACGGATGATAACCATACTACGGACTATGGCCATGCCGTATTATATTCGCATTACAAAAGCAAACACAAAATTTACAGTGAGATTCTGTCGCTGGCAGAGACACAAACAAGCACAAACACTTTAACAAACTGCCCACAATAGGCAACAACGGAATTGTCTTTCGGTGAATCCATTCAAAATTCGAATCAACCGAATTAATGGCCCCATAGAATAGATAATTGGCCATAAAGCTCATCTGCGCCTAGGCCTGGTCAAGCATATTAAAATTCTTATACTCATACAAACACTAGCTGCTGTTGTCATATTTCGCCGTCTATATGGCTGTCTGACCGTCTGTCCGTATGCCTGTCTGTCTGTCTAGCTGTCTGTCATCGCAATGTGGCTATTTAAGCATTTGTTGTCTAACAAGCTAAACATTTTTTTGCCACAATCTCTCGACTTCCCCGTATTTGCGTTGAGTTAATAAATGCTAATAACAACTTGTGTACAGGCATTTTGTCATCAATTGCGGCTTAATGAAAACAAATAAACACGCTGCGACTCTGCCATGAATGAAGACACCACGACCAGTCCAGATGAAAGTGAAGTGAATAAATAACAAGTGAGTAGTTGAGTTCAAACAATACACTCGCGTATTCATTGTGAATGCAGATGATATGAGCTTATAAAACTGACAGAAACACTACAGCTATGAAGCTATGTATAATCTATCATTTTGTATATATTTAGAACCTGTACTTTAATGAAATTATAAAAGGGTATATTAAGTATAAAATTAGAAATATGTGTAACGCCCAGAAGGAGGCGTGGTAGACCGCACAAAGTATTTCGAGATTAGTCGATCCGTCAAATCTCCGAGATCTAAAGCCACCATATTTAAACTTGTTAAAACTTGAGATTTGACATGTGTTTATTTTGTTACGATTGAATAAGAAACATCGAAGATGTGTAACAGACAATTTGATCCACTGTGCCGACGGGAGCAATATCGCATGCAATTGAAATGACTTTGTAGTGATCATTGAAATACAAAATACAGGGTCTCCCACTGTCGGTTACATCCGACTGTAGCGTTCTTCCCGACTAATCTGTTCCGTACTTACTGGTTTTACTAAGCGTATGACAAGTTGGCCTTCCACACTCTTTAATCATTAACAAGCCCAAAGACTAATCCAGAAAGAAGACTTTGACCAACATTTGAATGCCAACGAACATGATGAGTAGACAGCAAATGCACTCAGAAAATGCAATATAAATATGACTTTTGCATAATATTCAATTAATTTGATTTGTTTCGTTGTAGTTGTGTTGCAATTTGTTGTTGCAGCTGTTGAGTAAAGTCAATTAAGAAATCTATTGTGGTCGTTTCGACTCGAGTGTGTTGTGTCTGAGAGAGTAGCAATTACTATGTGTAACAATTATTAGAGCTTCTCAGTTGACTTGTTGAACTTTGACAGCGAACTCTGTTTCTAGTGAATAAAACATGTGCCTTAAGTCCGCAGTGAGAGCCAAACACGGAAGCAAAAGTGAACTTGTAAGCGTGTCAAAGTACTTCCGACTCCCCCCATACCCCTGTGCGTTCCATTGCTCGATTGCATGGCAAACTAATTAAAAGTTGAGCTATTTTCTTCAGTTGCAGATAGCTTTCATTTAAGTTTTTTAATTCATTTGCATTAGGAGGCTCTGCTGCAGCTTTGGCTTTAATTTTTAATTCATTTCTCGCTCTTCCGGCACGCCACGAGCGATTTGTTTGTCTGTCTTTCAGTTTGTTTGCCTCTGTTTGTTTTTCTATGCTTTTTAAATTTTCGCTTTTGTATTTTTCTTTCGGTTTTCTTTGCTTTTTATTAACGTAATACTTTGGTCCGCCTGGATTGCCAAGTTTTTAATTTAAATACTGCAGAGCCAAGAAAAGAATTATATAGAAATTATAGAATGAAATTTATGCCCAATGGAAGGAAGTGCCAAGCAGTCCTGTCCGAGCGTCTTTAATTAAGTGCTATGAACCTGAACAAAGCTGAAAATTGGTGAAAATCCATTACGCATACGCCTAGTGTTCGCATGCAACAATCTGTCGGTCCATCTGCTCCTAATCTGACTTTGGCATAAGTCACAATTGTTTGCTTTGCCATTCCAAATTGCCAAATCCTTTGCTTTCAAATTCTCTCTCAACTTGGCTCCTAAGTTATTCCAGCTTCTCTGCCTGCTTCTTACCCTGTTTCTTAGTATTTTTTTTATCGCCAAGCCACAGGCAGCTGCCGAGACGTAACAAGCCAAGCGCATTTGCTGCCTTCCAGTTCAGGTGTTAAATTTACTCTGTTATTTTACGTTTCACACTTACGCCCCGACACTCAGATACAAAAAAAAAAAAAAACAGCTTCAGCTGAGGACTTTTTAGCCGCTTGGCAGCTTTTTCTCATTTGCATACTTTTTCAACTATTTTGCATTTCTGTTTTGGGCTCTTTTTTGTGCACTCTCTTAGCTCAATTTTTAGTGAGCCTGTTTTACTGTTTATCTCCCATTGAGTGCTTTCAGTTTGCATTTTTCAGTCGGCCCTCCGCATAGGCCCTTCAAAAAAAGGGTTCAAATGAGCAGACAATGCCACCCAGCCAGGTCGTTTCTTAAAGTGCGGCCAGGGCACAAATTGGGCAGCATTGAGGACCGACCCAGCACTACCCGGCCCATTGCCATTCCACTTGATTATTATCTGTTTCGCGCTCAATGCCAACCGCAAAACTGGGACAGCTAAACCACAACAAAGGGACGGCGACGCAACCGCAGCTATGAGCTGTCAGTGGGCGGCAACCTCCCCTCTCCCACCAAACCCTGCCCACTCTGCCATTTTCCCATGCTCTTGGCATCTGTAGATACATTCATTGGAATTTGTGTATCTGTTTGTAGACTGAAGACTTCTAGTTCGTCTACCGCAATCTAAGCATGTACAAATAATGGAACTTGATGCGATTTACCCTACCATATACCACACATGAGCAATCTCTGTCAATAAACACAGTTGTACAAATATCTAGTGTGCTGAAATGTATCTACACAAAGCTTGTTTATAAGCTCGCACAATAATAGGAACACTGAAAATATATTCTTAACTATTGTAGACAACGAGCGTAAATAGTTGTTGATCCCATATCAAGGTTATCGCTGCGTAATTGTAATCAATTTTTGAGCGTTTACACTTGAATACATAATGGGATTCAACACTTCACACCAAACAATCAAACATCAAACCTTAAGCAGGTACTTTGAGCATGGGCTTGAATACATTATAATGCTTTAAATTATGTCATCTGTCAGATATTGAAGAAATTATTTGATTTATATATACTATTTACAGTTAATTCTAATAGATAAAAGAGTAGAATGAGCGATTGCTAACTCAACAACATTTAATTTGCATAAATATTGATTATAAATTTATTATATAAATTGCATTTTAATGCACAAACAAAAAAATTGAGTACATGCTATGAATGTCAAATGTTTGCCATAAATCAAATTCCATAAATCAAACTATTTACGTTCCTTAAACATTTGACATTTGACACAATCGCATTTTAAATACGATAAATTATTTGCTGCAAACTCAGCGTAATTAGTTAATTAACATTACGATTAGCTCACAAAATAAATCATTAAATAAACATTGTTATGTTTTTTGTATAAACCAAGATATTAAGCAAAATGTATACAAAAATCCTCTCATACTTTTAAGTAAATTGTTATATTATGTCATAAGCGATTAACAAGCATTAAGGACAACTTAAGAATTTAGTTAGGCAGCTGAAATTGAAGATAATTTTTATTTGCCTAAATTGATAAACTTTTTTTATAGCACATTTTGATTACAAAGTTTGTATTGTATTATTATTTCTGTGAGTTGTTGATTTAATCTAAGAGTTTGCTTTAAGCCATGCATAAAGTCTGCTCGCATTTCTCCGCTTTTTCTCCGTTTCTCTAGCTCTGCCCAGCCTCTTTTGTGGCGCCATTTCAATAAGCCAAATCAATGAAAGTTTTTGTAAGCAAATGCTTTGCCGCAGCTCCTAGCCTGGCCCTGACATCCACTTGAAATGCTGCATCGTCCGCCTTCAACATGTGTCAAAGTTTTCGCTTCAATGAGCTTTAAATATTTGATTTGTTTTTCACATACGATATATAATATGATGAGTGTGAGCGTGTGAGCGTGTGAGAGTGTGAGAGTGTGTAAGTGTGAGTGTTTGAATGTGAGTGTGAACGTTAGTGAGAGAGTGTGAGCAGAGCGACAAGTTCTGCGCAGTCTGTGAGGCTGAAGGGTCTGAATTTCTATTCGATTTTGTGGTTTCCTGCTGTGTAATCTGAAACAACGCCACAACAAGTGCACTCAGAGAAAAAATTGAAACATTTTCAATTGATTCAATCCGGAATAATAATATAAACTTATTTTATTCAAGTGTTTTCCATCTCACGATAAGAAAGATGCTGCTTGTCAGAAAACATTTAATTTAATTATTTATTACTTGAAAACAAAAAATAATTTTCTTTTTTTCGAATATAAATTTTTTATTAATTTTACCTACATTAAAATATATAAAAAGGACTGGAATTAAAATCTTGCAATATTTTTTTCGGGCTGATGTTATCCATGAAAATCAAGAAAGAACCTGACTGCTTTTTTCTGAGTGTAATAAAGTATATAGCACATATATACTCTGTCTGCGGTTTTTGTCTATCACATAATTGTCATTGACAAGTTTGGAAATTGCTGTAACAAAAATTCTGCCACATTTTTCACACATGCTGCAGAAGAAAATTGTCCAATAAGAGAGTGGGGGCTGGCTGAAATATTGAATGGAAAAAAAAGCAAGTCTGGGCCGAGGCAGGACAACAACTCAATGGCAGTTTGCTTTAGGTTCTTGATATGCTGAACAGGCAACAGACTGGGAGCCAGACAGTTGGACAGGCTGGCTGACAGGCAATTAAAAGCATTAGACAAGTCGGCCCCTAAAAGAGCAGTTGTGCTCTGACGCTGGCCAATAAATCAGAGCCGGCCAAGACTAGGCGAGAAGGTAGAGACAGAGCTTTTGCTTCTGGGCATTAATGCAAAGAGTGTGAAGTGGGAATTAAAGCAAAGCGTGCTGCATATAACGATATAAGCCAGCAGCATATAAAATTCAATTAGATTTCTATTTTTTTGTATTCTGCTTTCGGCTTGATTCGCGCTTTTTCTCCCCCTTTCTCGTGCTCGTTTTGGTGTGCTTTCTTTGCTTTGCTTATCGCTTGCAGCTTTTCTAATCAAGCGAACAAACGAGCGGCATATCTTCAAGTTGAGCAACTGCTTTAGCTTCAGCCTTAGCCATTTTCCATTTGCTGCCTCCCTGGACGCCCGGGGGCCATCAAATCAAGCGGAAGGAAAAATCCGTAGTGGCGCTGGATTTTCACGCTGCTTCATTTGTTCTAGAGACTGCTTGCGGTTTTCTCGCTTTGCCTCGACAATTTTCTGCCTTACTACACATTCGATATATATCTGCGGCTGGCTTTGACACGCACAGGCACCCGCCAGAGATCCTTGCCAGCGTTTTCCTATTCGCATTTCGCTTTGAAAGCGTTGTACTTGGCGCTCGTTCTCGTTCTCGTACTCGTAAATTACATTGAAAATTCCTGCCCCATTGATGTTGATTGAGCAAGAAAATGCCGACAACGCCCAACACGCATATTCATTTCCCACACCCAGTTGCTCTCCCTAATCCATGCCCGCCATATTCCCTTTCAAACGTTCTCACTCTCCCAAAGCATCCCTGTGTGCATTTTAAAGCGCTGTTCAACACTTGTCTTCCGCCATGCCTCCCACGCTCCACGGCAAGGGGCGGCACTGCGATGCGGTTAGTTTCCGCTTTAACTTGAATTTCTCGATACACGCTCGCACTCTCGCTCTCCAGTCCGATTGTAACCGCCCATTATCGCTGCCGGCGACTCAAAGTATCATAATTAATGAGCCAGCCCTGCGGCCTGGTTTGTTTGCCAGCGTTGTTGGGCTAGACTGTAGGCGGGAAATTGCGTGTATGTTGCATGAGAATGTGTGTTTTGCACTGGGCACAGGGCAGGGGACTGGGGGCGTAATCGTAATCTCATTTAAATTGCACTCGCAATAAAACTTTGTCAGCTGCCAATGCAAAGAGAATTTCGCAAAATGCAAATTTGTTTGGTTAAAAAATCAATTGCATTAATGACGCTCATTTAAACGGCATTTGAGCGTCTGATGCAGCCAACTGAATTTACCAGCACTTAATTCCGTTTCCGCTTCTGTTAATATTATTGATTAGCAAAGCAACTATTTAAGACATTTTATAGATTCTCAAATTCATAAAATGATTCATTTGCAGTTTACAATGTTCAGCTGATAATTCTCATATTTCTTATCAATGTCTATTTAAGCTGCATTTAATAGTTTTTTATGTCATAAAGTTTTAGTAATAGGTTTGCTTAAATATATATCTTTAGAGCAAGTTATACAAAAAAAAAAATATATTAATTTGTTTATTAATTTTGCTTAACTATTTTTGATAAAGTATAACGAACTGTTGAAAGTAAGCAAAAATTATTTAACAGATATTTTTGGCAGTGTTTATAAACAAATATTTATCTGTATGACCATAGCATTATCTGCCAAAACAGCATTTATTTAATTAACCATAATCAACCAATTCAGTTAACGTATAAACCTATCAAATCCAATCAGCAGCTATGGTAAAATATGCCCATATAAGTTAGTAGCTATTATGGCATATTACTATTCAGCTGATCTGCTGAACTTTTAAGTATGGATGCTTAGACTAATCATAATCACTTACCATTTCGTTAAATATTATTGAAGAGCGTCTCGAGTTTCAGTCAAGCTGCCATTTTTGGCCACGTTCAGAGAGCCAAGTCAAGTGGCGACAAATCATTTGAGTGCCACATAAACCCATTTAGGCTGGCAAAGCCCAAAATAAAAGAAAAACTGCTTTAATGGAATTGTTCGCTGGTCGCCAACAGCACAGACAACAAACACAAAGTGAGATGGAGTGAATCGGAGCGCAATTTGCATGTTGAATCTGAAGAGTTTGCGATACGGCTGCAGAGCGCAGACGCTTTCAGATTGAAATGCAAATCGAATAAATAGAAAATAAATAGAAGGCATAAGTAAACAAAGTCACTTGAAGCAAAGCACAGGGCAACAGAGCCAGATTCAGAGCCAGATCCAGAGCCAAAGTCTCAGCATACGAGACGAGGCAAAGGACCTTTAAAGCACTAAAGTGACTGAAATACACTATACATTGTGCGTGTGTGTGTGTGTGTGTGTGTGTGTGAGGGTGTATGTGACTTCAAGTGTGACCCCCTAGGGGAAGGACAAACTGTAGATGGCGGCTCAACTGCTGCTGTAGGTGTACATGGAATGGCGCAGGGAAACGGAAACGCTGACGCTGCGTGCTGAGCAGCTTAAGTCGTTATGCGACTACAACAAGAATTTCAACAGCTCTGCCGCTGCCGCTGCCACTGTCGCAGTCGCTGCGCTGCCTGCGCTGCGGCAATATCAACACTTCCGCTTTGTCGTTTAGTCGAAGCAACTCTGATTGCATCGCCTGTGGCGTTTGGCATTACAAATGTGTGCAGAGCATTGTGACTTGGCTTATAACTAGACCAACTCTTGCGCTCCCCTCGCCCCTCACTCTGAGTGCCTGCTGCATGACTTGACTTGGCTCTGAGACTGGTTGGTGGTATGAGTATTTTAGGGCTGTCCCGCGCTGATTTAACTTTCAGTTTGCATTGATGTTATCGCTGGTGTTAATGACGAGTCGCTAAGTGTGTCTGTGTGTGTTGTATTCAACTTGTTTGTTGCATTCCCATAGCCAAGCGCAATTTGCATTTGCACACTTAATGCACTCGTTGCAAATGGCTTTTGGCTTTGATTATGATTATGCCTTTTGTTAATGCATATTTGAGAATTGTGAATTGTGAACTTATTGCGATCGTTCGTACGTGTTGTGTTTGATATTTTCGCGCGACAAAATTTATAACACATTTAATGGCGCAAATGGCAAATAATTATACAAATTAAGAACAATTTAGGCAACAAAAACAGAACAACAACAACTGCATATGAAATCGCACAATGTTTCGTTTTGTTTGTGGCTTGTTTCTGTTTGACTCTCTGCTAAATATATGTATGTATTTTGTTTTATTTCGTATATCGTATTTTGTATTTTGTATTTTGTATTTTTATAGATTTTTGCTGCAGCTGTTTGTCGGCTGTATTCATTAAGTTGCACTCGCGTTTAAGTATTTTTCTTATGGCATTTTGAAAATTGGCGCGACGCGCATTGCATTTCATGGCCCTGCAGCGGAAGCGGAACGCACAAACGCGCAATGACCGTCGGCAGACGTTGCGTATACGCGATGGCACGCGTGAGCATAGCTGTGCCCCTCGAAAGCTCTCCCCCGCCCGCCCCCCTCTGCTCGGGCACACACAATTGCACGATTTACCGTTAGCGAGTGTGTGGCAATCAATGTGCTTGTAATCTGCAACAATATGCATTAATTTTGTCAGACTACAAATGCTATTGCTGCCTCTGCCGCTGCTGCTGCTGCTGCTGCCTCTGCTGATGCCTCTACTGCTGCTGCTGCTGCCCGTTTCCTCTCAATATGCGATTGCGATTGCGAATGAGCGCGGGAAGAACACAAAAAATTCGAACTCGAGAACCAACGGACGGCCAACGTGCGACGTGGCAACGTCGCAGACGTTTCACAGACGAATGAATTGCCGAATTTGTGTGAGCGCCGCACGAAGCCCGACAGCGTCGTCAGTCGCGCTCAGAATGTGCACAGAATCAAAGCGAATTGAGTGCTAAACGCTCAACGCCAACGCCGACGCCGGCGCCAGCGTCGACGCTGAGACACTTCGACCGACGACCGAGAGTTAGCTCAGAGCGACGCGCAGGTTGCACTCAAAATTTGCTTCGTTTCGTTCGCTTTTGCGCTCGTACGCTCAAACACTCAGTGCACTCAGTGCTGTAACTTAACAGTCTCTGTTGCGTTTACATTTACAGTTTACATGGCGCTGTAAAGGCATTGCGCATACGACACATTGGCAGACTGACGACTGCCACAAGTGATTGTAGTACTGACAGCCCATTGTAGATTGTCTCAGAGACTTTTTATATGCCACAAGCAGTGCAGTAGTCTAACAGCTTCTGTTGCTTTTACATTTACAGTTTACAGTACTGATGTTAAGGCATTGCGCATACGACATGCCAGCTGACTGACATTGACTGACGACTGCCAAAAGTGATTGAAGTACTGTCGGCAACAGCGGCAGCACCCATTGTAGATTGGCTTGCAAACTTTTTATATGCCACAAAATTATGATCAGACAAATAACCCAGCCTTCTGTCTAAGCCATTAAATACACGGCAAATTTGTGCTGTCAACAAGCGGAAAACAGCGAAAACTTTTAAGCAACAAGCCGCTCCAACTCTTTTAGCGTACTTTACCGCCTCTCAAAAAGTCGCAAAGTAAATTCCAATTAAAATTTCAACGTAAATGCCACAAAATGTAAATTATGCGTAATGAAGTCGTTGGCTTTGGCAGCATTTTTCCTGTTGCGGTTCATGCGGTGCGTTGCCTGTCAACATCCACTCCTACACCCACACACCCACACAATATATACACACATACACACACACAGCAAAAGTCAGGCAGCAATACAAAGCAAAGAATAACCCTCTTTAGCTTTGTGTCGCTATGTTTGCCTTCACTTGACGCGCACGGCCACCTCTCAACAAATCCAGCCAGACGTCTGACTGCCACTGGCTGCCTGCCAGTGAAATACGATGTTCAAGCAGATATCCAAGTCCGAATCCGACACCAGGCGCGGGCGCCTGCCCCTCCCCCTCCCCCTCCCTCTCGGCCCGTCGTGCCTTGACTGTCAAGACGCTGGCAATTGCCTTGAAGCGTACATGGCGGAATCCTTTAAGAAGACTATAAATACCCCTAAACATACACACACACGCATAGTCGGCATGCATTGTACAAATTGATAAGCACACACAGACGCACGACTCTAAAACAAGCAATTTTGACATCAAACGTCAACCACTGACATACACACAAACACACACACACACACACACAAATACATACACACATCTCAGTTTATTGACGGCTGTCAGCATTTGCCGGGCGTTTCCAACCGATAGCGCTTACACGTGGGACTATTAGACTTCAATAAATTCAATTTGCACAAATTTCAAATCCCCGAACACAGCCCAACCTCAACGTCAACCTCAAGCTCCACCCCAACCCCATGCCATACGGAAATAAAGCCAAGTAACGCCCGGAGCATACGCAACTTGCATCCTCAAAACAAATCAAACAAGAATTTGTATTAAAGTCGGTGCCAAATATATACAAACAATTCCCTTAAAGTCAATAGAGCACTACGCATGCTCTACACATGAGTAAATACAACTGATTCCAATTTAAAAAATCCATGCCAATTGATATAAATATTATTTGCCATTTCTAATTTGTTATCAGCATGCATCAAAGTGTTGCAAAGCATAAATATTTATGCTGCAATTTGCACAAAAATATTTACAGAACACAAATTTTTTATGGTGTTATTCGTATAAAAACTATCAGTTACGGCATATTTAAATAACGCATAAATTTAAAGCTACATTCTTGAAAAGAAAGCTGTTAAAATTTTTACAAATTTGCATACAGGTTTGCAACAAACGTTAACATACTAAATTAAATAAAATATAAATATATTGATTGAGACCATTTTTAGAATTTTAGGTGAAGGTCAGTCTATGATAACAATTACATTGAATTACAAAATTTAATATAAAATATTTGTATGTGTTATAAACAAATTTATAGTACATATGGCTAACTTTTATTTAATTTAGTTTTGAATACAAAATATCTACAACTCTTTCTGTTATGCTCAATAAATAAACAATTAACAATTACAGTTTGTCTAAGCTTTATTCAAACAAGGTTTATCAATCAGCATAAAGATTGTCCCATATTAGATTGTTTGCATGGCAAACATTAACAAATTGTTTTTGTGCTGCCTATTTCAAAAGACCTCGCACATTTACATATATAAAACAAAAGTTATTTTTATATAAATAAATATCAATATTTGCAAAGCTTACATAAAACATACCAGCAAAGTCAATGCCTAGGCACAGAACAAATGCAAATTTGACGTTGGCTTAGAAAAAAAGAAAAGCTGAAGAAATTGTCAAATAATTTCCATGGGGAATATCAAAATGAAATCGTAGGAGTCAGCGAGTTCAACTGTGAGTAACGAACTTATGAGACAATGTGCCACACACACCATCAAAAGAAGCGAGCGAAAAATCGAAATGGAAGCTGAGTCGCAAAGCGGATTGCTATTAGAGATTCAACGAAGCACCAAAATTGCAATGCAATTGACGTGTGTCCTGCCAGGCGCTCCCCTTGTGGCAAAACAGCCGTTGCACAGCTATTTGACACTGCTACTGCCACTGCCACTGCCACACTGCCGCAGGCAGTGCTTATGCCACAGTCAGTGGCATGGCGAGTGCAATTTGGGAAAATACATATGCATTTGATATACATAGGCGACAAGCGTGCGAAAGCATCAGACTGCGCGAGCCAATTCAAACGCCCCGTGGTACGCGAGCCAATTCATACGCCCTGTGGTACGCGGCTGGCGGCTCGCGGCCCGCTTGGCATTGACTTGATTGACATGTTTGACATTCTGCACGACAAGCAGAAATTGCTTGCCACATGCTCGCACACATTCACATTCACCCGTTTTTACTGCAATTTAAGTGCGTCAGCATAATTTTCCAGTTTGTTTAAATGATAAGTGCGCTACATTCGAGCTTGTGCGTTACTTATAATGTCTTTATTTGCTCAAGGGGAAATTGAAAAGCTTGCAGTTTTCCTGCTGTATTTTGTTTTTTGTTCCCTCTGCTAAGCAATCTTTGTACATACTACGTCTGCTGCGGTTGATTCTTCTATTGTTCAACAGAGCAGTAAAAGCAAACTCAAGACTCTCGTCAGCATTCTTGCGCATGCCTGCAACAGTTGCCTGGGTCAAAAGCAGCCAAAAGCAGCCAAAGCTGAGGACATCAACCCACCAGTGTGGCTCTATGACAGTCTTAGCACACAAATAAATGTATAGATGTACACACACACTTGGACAGTTCAATGCCCAAGCGACTGCAACTCCAGAGCCAACAGGCGGATCCAATGCGCATTCATGCTCCGAAATAATGCCAAACATCTGGCAAACACAAACGCAAAACGACGCCGCAGGTCCATTAATGATGATGGCCACAGACCATTAGCTTAGACATGTCTGCACCAAGCAGATACAAACAGACCAAATATTATATTGTATACAGTGGGCAACAAGGAGATTTAAGCCAACGATTGCCAACAGTTATGATTATGGCATATCGCATTAAGAGCTGATGAAATATTATGCCAGAATTAGTTGAGTCAATAAACAGATCTATCTGGCAAAGCAAACATTGAGCATATTGACATATCAATGTATAATAATACAATGTCAAGAATTCAAAGTAATTATTTTCTCAAATGGATATTGGCTTCTAAAACCCACAACCCCAATTTGAAAAGGATTTTCTATAATACTATAACACTGCAATAGTTGCCAGCTTAAGTCAAGTGAGAGTTTCAATTCAATTTGAATTTAAATCTGCAAAAACTCGAAATCTCTTTGCTAAACCCATAGAGCATACACGTATTCCCAGGCTAGGCTGTTAGGTAACAAATTAAATATTTGACACGTTTGTTCTGGCAAGCTTTTGGACAAGCAATTTGCATAAATTTGATATTGATTTTGAATTTGAATTTAAATTTATATTTTCTGTTTTGGTATTGCATACATTTTGGCGCTAATGAGGTTCACTGTAAATACACTCAATAGGGCAATATTATTAATATTACATAGAGCTAAACGTTTCCACTCTTTACAATAACATAATCCAATTATGAGCAAATGGCAGCCACAAAGGCAGGCATTTAATTGACTTTTGCGCCAAAAACAACTGTGGCAAACAAATCCAATAACAATAATCGTCATAAACATAAACATAATAAAATGTGCTCTATGAAAGCGGCAGAAGTGGCAAGTGGAGGGAAAAGCCACGGGTGGCCAAAGGACAGGACACCTGAGCTGCTCGGATAACCAAGATGAACACGAAAGTATTTGTGAAAGCCATTTGACTAATGGATGCTGCTGCAGCCGTAGCATCCACTGCCCTTTGACCCGCACCCACAGCCCCTGGCCAATCTCCCCCCTGGCGTGCAGTTGGTCGTACAAAATTCTGACTTGGCTTTCAGCAACTCTTAGCCATGGCTTTGGTTTTGGTTTACGCATCCACTCTCAGCTGTCTTCCACCATGTATGCTGTGTGGTGTGTGTGTGTGTGCGTATGATTTTGCGGATTTAGTCGAAATTACGAGCACGTGACAAAATCAACAAAATTAATTAATAAACTTTGTCAAGCACTTCCGTTCTGCCCTGCCAACATGGCTGCCGTGTCATGTGACATTTCTCATATTGCCAGCAATCTGGGAGCTCCACAAATATGTGTATGCCACACACACAGAGATACCAACACATACATGCGTTCGAGAGTGTCTGCCTGACACTTACATACACCACTTTAATATGTGGTGTGTGTGTGTGTGTGTGTGTGTGTGTAAGCATGTCCCAATCGTTAATCAGTATTGAATTTGTGGTGTAACTGCCAAGGCACAAATGTCGAAAGCTAATTACCAGCTGTAAGAGAATTCTGCAGAGGCAACGAAGCAAATATCTCTTGAAAAGGCAAAAATGAAGCGAAAATCAAAGCTCTTAAAAACCTTAAATTTAAAATTTATAATTTTGTAATAAAAATCCACCTATAAAATATATAAATCTGCTTTTATAACTACATACAAACATTGATTAGTAGATGTATCTGAAAATTTATTTGTAGAATAATTCTATTGTAGTTAACGGAGTAAATTTTCCAAAAGAAAGCTCCTTAAAAATATATAAATTTTGATTTCAGAATTTATATTTAAATTAATTCTTTCAAATTTAGGCATCTGCTTAAATTACAAAACATAACTATTGATTGGAAGCTGTGCTCAAAAACCAAACTACGTAACGAGCATAATGAATTTTGGCACTTGAATCAAGAGGCACTTGGGATTAGCCACTTGATTCAGTCTTTCTGCACAAATCTAAAACTTATCTGTGCTCTTGCATCTACAAGCTTGAGCACAGTATAATTTAATTGGCATTTAATTAATTACACACATTATGATTAACCATTTTGACAAGTTGTGGAACTTCTTGCGTGACTTGTATGCGAAACTAAATAGCAAAGTTTAAATTTGGAGCAGAGTAACTAATAAACAGCAAATGCCATATAAATTATTAATTGCCGCAAAGCACACACAAATTGTGATTAATTATGCCGCACAATGGCTAAAGAAAGCACACACACGGACAGACGCAGACTCCCACACACATTAAGAAACATTCAAACACACACACAGATGCAGACAGACAGACAGACAGACAGACACACAGACAGGCATTATGCTAAACAATAGAGGAAAATTGTATCCAGAGTTGCGGGGGGTCTCTCTATGTTTCTCTTGCCGTGTACCCTTTACTTCTGATTGTCATGATTTATTATTTACTCTTGATAATGACACATGGCTGGAGAGGGCAGAGGGTAATAGAGATAGAGAAAAGTGAGAGAGCAAGCCAGCTGGCATTGTGGCAGGCGCTGGAGCGTGCAACATTGACAGCCACATATCAAAACAAAGGCATTTGCGTTTTGACCTTTGAACCACGCACTCCAGCAGCCAGCCAGCTGGCAAGCAACAACAACAACAACAGCCACAACAACAGCAGCAAGAGAAATAAGAACAAAAAAGTGGCTAGCTCTTATCAGAGTAACTGCAAATGGCGTGAAAGAATGCGCAGCGCTTTATTTTTATGAGCAAGCAGATAAAACAGAGCAGGGCAGAGGACCGAGACCGACACCGACACGGAGCGGCTCTGGACTATGGGATGTGGTGGCATTATGCAGGAAGCATAATAAAATAAAAATGTTCCAACTCCGGGAAGCTGTCGAGCAGCTTACAGCTTACAAGCAATGTAATATCAAAATGACAGCCATGGAAAATTTTTGTTGTCGACGGCCATGCCACATAAAAAGCTCACAATTATGTTTGCCTCGAGGGCACTAGGTAGAATTCTCCAGCAGTCGCATAACCTAAATGAGAACACGCACTTTCCACTTACTAAGCAAAACTTCTTGGGCTGACGCTGTTCTTACAGCAATTGTAACAAAATGTAATCAGGCTGCCGACCAGCAGTCACAGTACATTTTTCTTATTCATTTCTCTAGCCACGTTTTTTGTATGGAATTGGTGGTAAATAGTTTGCTAGCCTTGGAGATCGCTTTCAATAGTCGCTTCAATAAAAAATCCAGGTGGTTGCAATAAATTCAAGATTGAAAAGCTAGGACAACAAACTTGAAAATTATTTTGTTATACCTTTTACTCAGTTGAGCTTGATTTATGAATTGATATTGGTACTGAATTTATCTATTTAATTTTTATAAATTTTTGCGTAAGTAATGTGCACTTTAAACTTAAATCTCTTATTCTCTGTTGTGAAGACTTAATGATGTTGTTCAATATTTTAAGCAAAATGAGTTTGTTTTCACTTTTCAGTATTCCCTCAAGTTAAGCTAAATTGCGTAGTCTTTTCCCTCTAGTTTACAAATTGTCAGAGACATTTGAAAGCTGCAATTGCCTATTTGAAAATTGGTTTTGTCATTGCCAGCATAGAAATCGTTTTCTGTTTATGATGTTAGCGTTTAATTGAAAAAGTTCAAGTGTCTCTCGTACGGGCATAACTCATACGACGTGTATGCCCACTCAATGCCTGAGGCTGCCTTTGTCTGTGTATGTTTTCTTATTATTTTCTATTTTTTTGCAAATGAATTGAGTTTCAAGTGTGTGCAACATTGTTATGTGGTCGTTATTGTGGCTGCACTCTAAACTCTGGAAAAACTCAAATAGAGAAACAAAACGCACACAAAAACAATATTCAAGGCAGTTGCAAAAGGCTACCGAAAATGTAGTCAGAGTTTTCCGTTTTCTGTTTTGATTGCAGTTGGTGAACATAATTTATTGCAGTCCAGAGCGAGGCAAAAGTTTGTTTACTCTATGACTTTTGGGTGGGCGTACGTGCAGTGTGTACTGGGCGTGGCAGCAGGACAAAAACAAAAAGCAAAAAAATAAGCAAGTTGACATTGACGATAGGAAGCAAAACGCACAAAGCAAGAGAGTAAAATTGTAAATAAACAAATATGCGGTTGTGTATGTTTATGTTATTCTCATATTTTTAATTCGCTTTCAGAGCTTTGCTCTTCTCTCCCTTGTTTGCTCTTCCCCACAGTCTGGGTAAATTGCGTACAAAATTCCAAGAGACTCTCGTGCGTTTATTTGTTGCATTTTATGCACAATTTCAGTTACAATTTAATTTTTAATATTCTCATGTTCTGGGTAAACTGTGTGTATTGTACTATGCTTCATTTTTGGCTCTGACACTACTCCCTAATTGAGTTATTGCACAGCTGCTGGCCATGACAACGCACAACCTGATGTGTCTGACCCGTTGACGAATATATTTAGTTCACATCACAGAATAACAATGTGCCGAATAATTCATAAATTATGAATGTTTTCGATGCATTATCTATCAACAGTTTGAACCATGTTTATTTTCTCTATTGTCCAACTTATGCCAATTACGAATTTATGTAAACAATATTCGCAACCCAACCATGAAACAATAACAAACGCAATCAACAATAATTGATTGCAAGTCAAGCAAGACAAATACACCAGCAAGTACTGAGCAGATCAGTCGGACGAACGGTATCAGTCGGACGTAATCGATAGTAGGAGACTCTGTGCTTTGTGCTAATAATAAACCATACTGATATCTTTGTCAGTCCAATCATGTCTTCGATATTTCTCATCCGATCATCGATTCAGCTTGTCATCTTGATAAAGAAAATTCATTCTGCATGTTACTCACATTTTCGCTTACACTTACTTAATATACCCTACTGTACTATTTTAAAATACAGGGTCTAAAAACAAACACAAACACCACTCAAAACCTAAGTAATTCCCATGAATTTTGTACCCTTTTTAATCAATATATCCCACATAAAACAAAAGCATATTGCATCAATTGCAATTGATGCTTTGCCATAATGCAATGCTTGTTGCCTGAAAATCATTTAAGTAAGTATTTAAAATGAGCTTTAAGCTGTTCATGGTCTTAACTACTTTTATTTTATTCAAAACGCTGTTCAGAATCAATGCAGTTTTCTCATTTCATCGATTTAAATGCCAACAAATACAGGCGGGGATTTTAGCCAATTGGTCTACATATATATGTAGCTTTTGGACAATCGCACAGAATATATTTGTTGGAGATACGAAGAGAGATATCAACTAGGAGAGACATGCCATTTGGATGCTGGCCAAAATCGTAATAATCATAAACACAGCACCCATGGCCCAGCTGTCAAGCTGGCTGTGACCCAAAAGTTAATGTCAAACTAACCTGCTGGACACTGTTGATGCCATTTAAATAAATTCAACTATCAGTTGCGGGCGTTTGAATCGCACTCGCTCTCTTTACGGCTTCCAGTATTGTCGGCCCACTTGACAGGCAGGGCACGTGTGCACGGTTTCCAACGCCTGGGGCCATAAAAAGGAGATTACCAGGGAGTAGAATGGAAGTAGCAGTCGAGGGGTCCTGACAGCTTACATTAAATGGCAAATAGCTAGGGCAGCCGGGACATTGACTGCCAAGTGCAAATGAGCCAAATACCCGGGCACAACAAAATGCAAAGTGGATTCTTTTTTCCACTGTTCCCGAATATTTCAGCCGGACAGCAGACTCTGTGTGTGTGTGTATGTGTGTGTGTCTGTGTGGTTTATAGCACATTTCTATTCATTATGAGTAGTCCAAGGCATTGTTAAACATTTCATTTATGGTGGGGCCCATGATGACCCCCTAGGATGTTTCGCACCATGTCTAGGCCAGTTGGGCAGCCGTAATATGCTTATGCTGATATGGTCCTAATCGTCCGAGTTACACGCAATTAATTTTGCTTTGTAATTAACAAAGGGCTGTGGCCCAACAACACCCGGCCTGCATTTACTCGTTTTTATTTTTATGCGTTTGGTTTTTATGCCACACTGCCAGAGTTCATATAATTTATTAACAAATTCGCACATTCGCCATGAACAGGCTGCTGCAGGAACCTAGATCCTTTGCATCTGAGTCTGGCAGCTTAGCGAGGTCAACGCTAATGAGTCTGCCTGGCGGCATAACAAATTTCAATACCAAATTTCCTTGACTCGACACGGCACTCAATGAACATTTCAAATGGCCCAAAAGCATTTCAATGCGCTGCTGGGCGATCCAAGAAGATTTGATTCGATTCGGTCAAGTCACGCAAAAGGCTCTAATAATAGCCAAAGGCAATTACGTTCTATGAGTTTTCATTTTCATTTTCGTTTTCATTTTGTTTCTCCTGCTGTTGCGTTTCACTCTGGCATTTGCACAAATAATGAAAATTATAAGCCACTTCCGAATTTCATTATCGAAATTAGATGTCGCCTGCTTCTGAGAGACGGCGACATTTGCCTGATGGATTTTGCGGATGTTGCGCTAATTTGTCAACGGCCATTACAACACCCGAAATGACAAACTGGGCGTCATTGTGGGCGTGGCATACCAGCTAGAGCAGCCCAGTCAAGAGCAGTCAATGCTCCTTTGCCTTGTCAAATTCAAATTGACTCATTAAAAATTAAGTTGCCTCTGACTCTACCCAAAGCAAAGCCACATCCAACAACAGCCAAAGAAGCATCAACATCAGCTTCAGCAGCAACAACAGCAACAGCAACAACAAGCGGCAAACAAAGTTAACCAAATGATAAATAGGAAAATTAGATTTGACAGCCAAGACGCGTTTAGTTGCCACACAAATTGCAGCATTCATCTTGATTACATTTACCCTGCTGAATGGCTTAAGATTTGCAATTTACTCAGGTTTTCCGCCTGTAAAAGCATTTGATTACTGCGGAATCTAAATAGCATGAGATGAATATTAAAATTTTTACGGCTCAGTCAAAAAATACAAATTGCAATTGAAAGATTAAGATATTATGTTTCAATTTATCTCTGCATACATTAACATTTCTTTAAATTTTTCAAGTAAAAATGTTTAATGTGCATAACAGAAAAACAAATTGTGGTCTTAAACATTAGGTTATACGAGTGAAATTTAATATAACCATGCATTGATATAGTTAAAGGACATTTTTGACAAACAGTAGCTTAAGCCCAGAATTGTATGTTTGTCCTTTTTCTTTAAATTATTTATAAATAAGTAAAATTGCATGTCTCTCGAACGTATGCAAAATGAGATAAAACCAGTTAACACATTAAATATTAACCATAAGCTATGAGTCTTTGTTAAATTGAAAAATCTATATGTATTCAGCTTGTATTTAAAGGTAAATATATTTGCTATGGTAAAATCAATTCTATCACCGATTTTCTTCAGTTTTTCCGCAAAAGTTATTTTCGTAAATTAAATGAAAATATTAATTGCCATCATATTATCAAGAAACACGTACCGAAGTTCCTGGTAAGCGGAAACAACAAAGCATTTTGCAAACCATTAAATCCAAATTAGTTCCCAAGAGCATTAATTAGTACTAATATGGTTTTTTTTCTTTTTGTATTTTTTGTTTAACCACGGTAAGCAGCAGGAACACGACGACACTCTGCCATGAAATTGCTATAAATTTAAAAGTTGAACCGAGCTGCATTTAACCAAAACAACTCTAACTATAGTTACACTTTACAAGCAGCTGGAGTGTAAATGCATTTTTCACAATGTATGTGACAGTTTGGAATTTTCTTGCTTTTTTGCTTGCATATTTTGTGCAGCAAGCACACATGTTGCACAGCACACACATACGGACACAGCCGTACGTGGGCGTTGCACGAGTGCCAGGGGCAGCTGGGGCATGTTTCATTGTTCATCGTCATACGTCGCACAGTGGTCGATACTGCATGAAAGTGTGCGACAAAATAAGGTGAGTTTCATAGCGGATCCAAATGCAATAGGTTTTTATTTTAGCTTTATTTATATCAAAAGAAATGAATATGTAATCAAATAAAATGGAATCCTGGAAATCGATTGGAAATATATTCAAACGTTTAGGGAAAGTTAAAAAGGTTAAACTAAAAACCCTCACAAAAGACTGTTTAGATATTTTAGCATTTTAAATGACACACTGAAATGTACAAAAAGTTAATTGTCTTCCATCAAGTTTAATACTTTTGCCAACGATATTCCTATTACTCCTAAATTATTGGCGTTTGTCTTAAGTACGTTTATTGTTAGAAGAACATCACTTTTTGCATCAAAAAATAAATCTCAACATATTGCCAAGCACGTAATATAACTTTTCAACGAAAGCTAAATATTGAATTCAATGTACAAATTAAATTTTGTTTTTTTAATGGTTGTCCCACTGTGCGACGGCTGCAGTTAAAGTTGAGTTGAGACAGTGGCTGCCGTAGCGTAGTGTTAAATCAATTGGGAGCTTGTTGCACTGCTGTACTTAGCTTTCACTTCCGCTTCCGCTCGGCAGTCACTAATCCTGTGGAGCCCATAACCAGCTGCCCCTACACTTGTGGCAGGCTGTGTGTGTGTGGCAACCGATGCATCAGTCAGTGCACCACATGTGCTTCATTCTCGGTTTGTTTCGCACATTTCTCATATTGCTGTTATTTATATGCTGGCAGAGGGCAATATAATTTCTGTAACAAAAATCTGTATAATATCATAGAAGGAGCAACTTTTGGAGAGGTCGAATGAGTTGAGTTAAGAGTTTAAGTTTATGATATTTTATCATGCACAGAAATTGGTTTATTTTATGTGCAACCATTTTTAACTAATATAACTTTTAGATAAGTTTAGCTGTTTGGTTTAAAGTTTTACACGCATAAAGAAAAATTATCCCAAGGAGCCTAATTCATAAAGTTGTTTAACAAGTATTAAGTAGACTTGCTTTGAGTACAATTCATATAAACTTTTATTTCATTAGAGCCAAAAACAGTTGCAATTTAGATCTAATCAAATGTATCCCAAGTGTGAAAGGACTTTGTTTGCTTATCATGCCCTATAAACTGTATTGTATAAAAATAGAATGGCAGGCTGATACATTTGGCAATTTTTAGCAGTCTTAAAGCATTCCTTCGGTTATTATTATTGGCTCTGCATTAAAATCTGCCGGCTTTGGCACTGGCAATTTATATTCACCAGGCACAAATGCCATGCTCTTATTTATGTGCTCTTATTATTTTGCAGGCCAAGTTTTTCTGCTTGAATCCCTGTCAAATAATGCAGAAATATTCCCAGCTAACCAGCCAACAAAACGACACAAACGAAGAGCCAACATAACACACAGAACACAACACAACACAACACAACAGAGCACAAACAAAACAAACACAGCACAACGCAAACGAAGCCATTTGCGAAAACGGCAGTCGAAATGTGTACAATAAAATGAAATGGATTTTTAAAAAGGTCGCCCACTGTTAAAAGGTACCGC
Organism: Hypselothyrea guttata; assembly: GCA_035045125.1. Classification (NCBI taxonomy): domain Eukaryota; kingdom Metazoa; phylum Arthropoda; class Insecta; order Diptera; family Drosophilidae; genus Hypselothyrea; species Hypselothyrea guttata. The sequence goes on from JAWNNJ010001489.1 coordinate 22,340, forward strand.
ATGCTCTCACTCCCACGCCTCTGTGTGTGTGCGTGTCTCACTCTCTCCGGCTACTTTCAACTACCTCTAAAAATTCACAAGGCCAACGCTGCGTATTCGTCATATTTTATGCCAATTTGAGAGCAAGATTTGTATTCCTTTTTGTGTATTTTGGGTCTACTTGGCCCAAAACTTTCAAGTGCTACTTCCGAAAACTTACAGTTAAAGCTGAAACAGAGCTAAGTTGCCCTTTGTGTATTGAGACGGACAAATGAACAGTACGAAAAATAATATTTAAGACGACAATCAACTAAAAATAAAGTTCTGTCCTCTGCAGACTCAAATGACGAATTTGTTGAATAAAATAATATAAAGCTAGAGAGCTGAGATTTGCTACGAATGACCGTATTTGCAAATATAATAAGATTTTGATACTACGCAAAACGAGTCCCTTTTTCTACCAGAGTGCCCTGTCTGTCTGTTTTGCTGCTTCAATTAGCAGCATATAAAACCTCATGCATCGCTTTATCGAGAGCACTTTCGTCAAATTATACCATTGTCTGGGATTGCAATTTGACGTGCGGCCATTATCGCTGTCTGTGGCATGCAGCACAATCACAGCACTTGCAGTATCAATAAGAGAATCGCAATCAGCTGGTTTTATGCAGCTATCAGTAAAGTAGCTGCCACTCAACGCTGTGCACACACACGTGCCAGCGCTGAGACAATAGTTTCACCTTGAAGCAGCTGTATTAGTTAGTGTCAACAAAAGCTTTGTGGCAGCCAAGTGTAAATAAACAAATGCTTAGCATTTACAGCTGAAAACCTGGCAGCCAAAGAGAATGACGGACAGCTCCAAATGGGTCTGTGCTGTCCACCTGAGTGCCAGGTAATAAAATGCGCATTTGTGCACGAAATTACTGCACTTGGGGCTGTTGCCACAGCTCTGCTACCGTTATTCTGGATGCTGCTGCTGCTGTTGCTGCTGCTGCTTGTGCCTCTCACAGTGGCTTCCGCCATGTTTATCCCCAGCTGATTACTCACACGCCCCTTCCATGTGCCACAGCAAAGTGTTTTTACTTTTTTTTTTAGTACGTTTGCCCTGCGGCCGCAACAGGCCAAAAAGTTTATGCGAAGCAAAGTTATTTTCAATAAGCAGCTGGCGGGCAAACAGCGTAAACTGCAAGATGTATTACAACAGCAAAGAAAATAATAAAACAGCAATAAAAAATTCAACAATGCGACTTAAAAATACACTTACTTTGCTTAGAATAAAATTTAAATCATATCTTAATATCATAATAAATATATAAACAATTAGGCCACAAAGAATTATTTCAACTGATCTGCCGAACACAGAAGCATAATCCCTTTCTTTATTGTTCCAATAAAAAAATCATTGAAAATTCAACTATTCAAGGCAAAATTTATTTTATATCTTAAGCTGCACCATAAATTATTTAAAGAGTTCGAATAAAAAATATCTGAGAATACTTAAATATTTTGAAAAATACCTGTTGCACACAGTCAATTCACAAACCGGGCATGCCCAACCTGATTAGGGTATTAAACAAGCAATAAGTATGCATGGAATAGTGAGAAGCAAAACGTACTTAACGCCCAACATGACAGGGAAGGAGCAGAACGAGTGCCCTTAAAGTTGAGAGCATAAACAGTTATATCCAGGGCAGCTGTCCGACTGTCCGACTCTCCGACTCTCTGGCTGTCCAACTGCCTGCTGAAACTGACAGACAGACAGACTGACGAGCCATTCGTTTTCTCGAGCTGGCAACTATTTTTATTGCATATTTTTCGGCGCTGCGGCAAAATTAATTGCACTTGAAGTATGCACATTAAATTTAATGAGCTGCCGCGCGCGTGCAGGCAGCAGACAGCAGACAATGCAGAGCAGAGGGAGGAGATGGAGGAGACGGCAGAGGAAAGCGAAAGCAAGCAAGATGGGGAGCTAAAAGCGCTTAGCTGCAATTAAGTTTAATTGTGACTGCAATTGTCGCTAAGCAGCCACTGATGCTGCACGAGTTGTTTAACAGCTACTTAGGGCGCTGGCAGGGGAATGGTAGCTCGATACTCGATTGTTAAAGCACATCGTTCATACGCCCTGCGGTACCATATCCTGGCTGAGTTTCGTGGCAAGCTATAAGTAAAACGTTGAATTGAAATGGAAGTGCACAACGGCAGTTAGAGTGAGCTCAACGCGTTCAACTAATGGAGGTATATAACATTTTTGGTGCACGCCAGGTGAATGCTGGCGTTTACGGTAGCCAAGACAGCACTTGCCACTGCTCCTGCTGCTGTTGCAACATACCAGCTTTGTTTTACACACAAACACACACATACACACATCTGTGAGGTAAACTATGTAATGCCAGGCTAATGTTACGCTGGCTCTGCGCAAGAGCTCATGCCAGCTCATTAAGTATGAATGCCAATTGGGAAGCATTTTGTGGGCTATACGGCAGGCTGCAGCAGGTGGCAGCTTCCAGTTTGCCGTTTGCCGCTTGCCTCTTGCCAAAGGTCATATTTCTCAGTTTGCAACAAGTTTTTGAACTGCACCCGCTGCTGGCAACAAAATGCAATTTCATCTAACCATTTGCAATTTTCCATTGTTTGCTTGCTTAATTAGAAGCGTTCTAGCAAAGGGCGAAAGTATCAAGCTAATACACACACCGGTAATCGTGCCTGGTATTAACCAAAATGTAGACAAAAGATCAAATCCACGGTTTAATTAGCAATTAAAAGTATAGAATTTGGTAATTTATTCAAACTCAAACTCACTGCGAAAAGTGAGCAGAACACATCTAAAAATTATTATGAAAATCTGTACATAAAATTCTCTTCATATTTCAATTCAATTTACTGAAAAATAACTAATTGGATTCACATTTAATTACGAAAAAATTCATTAAACAAATTGAATTGCATCTTGAGTCATTAATGCAATAATATTCTCCATAAACTCTTTAATTTGCGCAATGCCAACAGTCAACGGTTTCAGCAAACAGTCTGTTGGCATTTTGCTTTTGGCTTTAACAGCTGTTGATTAAGTCAGTGATTTATATGGGTTTATTCGGTTTCGATTTCCGTTTTATATCCTAGCTATCAATGACCCTGCACGTTCTGTCCGGCATTGGATAATCCATGTACATATAGCTGGGTTTTATTTTTGCTTATACCCTGTACTTTCAATAATAAGCACTTGATAAACAAAGCAATAATTTTATGGCAATACTTAAATCAGTATTTAATGAAACTATTTCCAAGATGCAACTCAAATGCCAGCAGCTTTTTTATTACAATTCCTTAGCCGTACACTCCCGACTGGCGCATTCTCATTTTATCGTTATTTTATTTAATTTGCAGCGATTTTCTGTGCTGCTCGTTGAGTGGAATGCGTTCAGTTTATTGCCTTAAATTGTTTATTTAATTCGAATTAAATTTTCTATTTTTTGAGCCAACGCTCGCGCGAATTCGCTTAAGCATTTTCTTTACTCTGTTTTGCTTTTTGTTCTGTTTTGTTTTGTTTTTTCATTTCGTAAGTGCAGTGCAAACTGAAAGTATCTCGTGCGCCAACTCTGCTTCTCTCTACCCAGCCAGCATTCAAAACAAATTAAATTCTTTGCTACATTTGCCACAAACAGACAACAACACGAACCCAAACACAACCACTAACATACAGACACACACAGCGAGAATAAAGATAAATAAAAGACCAAAAATAAAAATAAAAATAAAAGAGTCGTTGAAGCTGCAGCATAGTTTCCAAATTAAAGTTACCCCCAGACACCCCAAAAATTTAACAGGATAGAGATAGAGAGCTTCAGGCAATGCCAACGTCATTAAAGCAATGCTACGCATAGTTTGACAAACTGGTATGCCAGGACCCCGGACCCAAACCCCAGACCCCAGACCCCGGACCCAGACCCAGACCCTGTGTAAACCCACACCGGTAGCCAAGAGGATGTCGGTTTTATGAACGCTACAACAAAATGGAAACTTTTGATTGAATACAAACTACAATCTCTACACGAGCTATGATGGAGCAAGTTTCTTTCAACTTGATGCTGCTGCAGTTGGGTTACCTGGGCAGCCTTGCAGCGCTTTTAGCTGGCAGCTAACTTCGTTTTCTAAATTAAAATAATACAATAAAGATTATATAGCATGCACCATGTAGTTATATAACACTGCACCGAGCCCAGTCAAGCAGATGCTTGCTTTCTACACGTGATTTAAACCAGGCTATTACGGTTAATCAATATTTAATAGAGCAGATGATGTCTAGCAAGCCTAACTTGACTTTGTCTCTTTTCAGACATTTTATTTGTTTAGGGTTTAAACACAAATATTTACTCTCATGCAAAGCAATCGATGCTGATGACTTTCGAGGGCCATACAAAGAAATAGGCTAGAGAGTGTGAGACGGCTAAAAGTCTATCGCCAGGCAAAACAGCTGCGCTGTTAATAAGCTAAGCAGGTGAAAACCTAATCCAATCAATTGCCGCCATTTAAGTCAAGTGCACGCTAAAACTTTGCCAGCAAAAACCCACAAAGATATACAAAAAAGCGCAAGTAAAAAAGATGTCGATGCCAGTACAAGCAGAAAGAAAAAACAAAACATTCCTCAATTTAAACGTCGGCAAGTATGAAACGATAATAAGTATAATAAAGACTGCCAAAAGTTTACAAAAAAAAAAAGAAAACAACAAAAATAGCAACATGGCAAGAACAAAGGAAACGTCTGACAGGAAATTCATGTTGATGAAAAATGTTTTTCATGCGCGCCGCCATTCACAGCGAATCCTTCGAGCCTGTACGTGAGTGTAATAGAAGCGTGCGTGTATGTGTGCGATGTCATGTCATTGTGTGTGCCGCATAGGTTCATGGGCATATTCATGACTTGGCCAAAAGTGAAATAGACCTATGCAAAAAATATCAGCAGCCTCAGCAGCCAGAGGCTCAGCAGCAAAAACAATAGCGCCAGCAAGAAAACAACAATAACACTAAGCAGCAATCAAAATGTAACTCGTTTACAGTTGAGAAACGAGCGCAGTTTGTCAAGACACTCAACCCAGCAAAGCAGCTCAGCTCTTTGCACTCAAACTCTAACTCGAATTCCAGCCGAAATTCACAACTCACTCAACCGCACCCACAACTCGGAGCCAAGCATAGCTCAGCACACTCAGCACGCTCAGCAGCAGCCAATGTGAACTCAGTAGCTAGAAATGTGTCACAGAACGACCTTGAAGCCAACTCAGTGAGCAGGGCCAGAGCACAGCTCACCCAACGCTTGTTGGCTGCTGCTCCGAGTGCCAGCGCCAGAAGTTGAGCAGCGTATTGAGCGTGAACTTGAGCCCAGCCAGCTGGCGCTGTTAATGCTGGCGTTAACAGCGCAGCGCTTCGAGCGCTGTTAACGAAACATGTTTTAACATTGTTGCACGTATAACTAGACTAGGTTTATTGCGTTATGCTAAGATGGGTTCAATATTTATCTAGTTGTACATTATTTCATTGCGCTTTGTGATATTTGAGAAATTTATACAAATTCTTGTTACTTAGCTGGAATGTGCAAAAGTTTGCTTTATTCAAATAGTGAAAATTAGTAATTGTTATACAGAACTGGGTAATTCAGCCTGAGCTTTGAAATTCCAAATTGCTCTCCTCAATACTAAACGGCTCTACATTATCTTACTTTTTAACAAAAATACTACGTTCATGTTATGCTCACCTCTTGAATTTATAGTGAAATAAACAGACAGGCGCCGCATTCTTATCCCTACTTTAAATTTTCTCGAGCTCCAGCTGATATAGAACGTTCTGCATCTCTAGTTTCTGTCGAACAATATTTAGCTTACGTTCAAGTTCACGTTACTCTTCTTTTTTTGGTATCCTTTAGCAGCTGTTTCTTCGCTTTGGTTTCTGCTGTTTTTACAATCTGAATGTGTTGCCAGAAATAGCCAGATTTGTAATACTAAGCACATGAAAAATAGTTTGAAAGAAATACAAACACAACTAAAATTAAATACAACACATAAAAATAACCCTGTTTTTCCCATTTTTCAAATGGCAACAGAGAATAATAAATAATCAAAATATTATCTATATAGAAATATTAAAACAAAAATATATAAATATTTAAATGGAATTATAACCTGACATAAAATTAGAAAAATCGCTGAAGGCAACGCTATCGATGGCATAATATAACAAATCTTTTACAACATTTTAAAATAATACTAATTCCATAACAACGTACAGTCACGCTCTAATCTGTAGTCAAACATATCTTTTATTTCCGCTGCATTCTTTTAAGCGGAAATGTTGAACTTCCCAAATTGCGAGGCATTTAGGGCATCATTTGGTGACACGCCGTTAACATGCTCTTTGACGCTTTACGGCTGCGGCCGTATTTGTGGCTTTGGTATCGCTGGCAGTTTTTGATGTCGCCACAGGCATAATTCTTATTAAACTTGATTGAGCGAAAAACTTCATTATTCCCTTGTTGGTTTTACAGCATTCGTTATATGTTGCTTTCCCCCCCCCCCCCCCAACTCTCTGCAACATCTGGCTTTTTTGTTGGTATGTATTTACGTTGTTTTGTGTGTGCAGGAAATTAAATTTTGTGCCGTGTAAACACACGAAAACTTTTGTAAAGTGCGAAAATACACGAAGAGCGATAAAGGTAGAAAAGTGGGGAATAAGGACAAGTGCTTACAATTCATTTGGCTCTGCTTAAAATGCTTAACTAACCTTTGCCAACTCTTAGCTGCATCTGCAGCTGTCACACGCCCTTCGACCCTCGGCTCTATCTGCTCTATCCGCCAGGGGATTATGTTAATCAGAATTCTGCACTTTAACAAGTTGCTTTCGCGGAAAAGTCACAAGGCTGTTGTCGCTACTTTTGCAAGAAGTTTTCGCAAAGTCGCTGCAAAAGGAAAACGCAAAACTCTAAGCTGGCGCTATAAAAGATGACTTCCTTCCTGGGCTGCATTGTGCCAGCCTGCGAGCTCTTTATAGACCCTGTACATTAAAAAGTACTAAAGGGTCGATATAGCCATGTACGTCTGTGTGTTCTAAGCTGAAAGAGCTAGAAACATAATTTTTGGTATGTAGGTTTTCCAATCGTTTAGAATTTTGATAACTCACCGTTAAAAGCAGCAAATTTCGTTGGCCGAACTCCCCCACGTCTTAACCACATGACTACAGACGCTACACTGTGAATAGCAGCACACCAGCAGCAGTATTTATAGTGCTTGCAGGCTGCGCTGTCGCTGTCTCTGGTTCAGTTCCCGTCAAAAACAAAGCGCCACAGAAACCCACCCACTAATCCCCTTCTATGGTAAGCGAACAAGTCGCCCGCTGCAGCAGTGATGGCTGCGGCGCTCTCTCTCTCTCTCTAAGCAATCGCAAGCAATTGTATATTGCGTGTGTGTTTAATTGGGTACAAATCGGGATGACAGTTCAACTGGGAGGCGGTTGGAATTGTGGCGGGAGTGTCCCTGTATGCGAGGCAGTAGTTAAGTGATTATGGAAACACAAAATACAGAGTCTTCTACTGTCGATTACGTGCGACTGTAGCCTCTCATCCGGCTGATCAGCTTCGTCCTTACTGCTTTTTTTGTGCTACAAATTCAATGCAATCTGTTGGTTCGTCTCTATCTCTCTGGATGCCTTTGTCCAGCAACATTTCATAAAGATTTGTGAAACATAACTTTCTGGCTGCTTGCAAAACAGAGTAACAAGTTGTGCCCTATTATCACAGGGCAGGGCGCATTTTTCATTGGGCTGGGACATCAGCTGGTCAGCAAATTAAGCTAATGCAGCAAACGGAAAACAGCTGCAACAGTTGCCCTAATGGCCAGGCCAGCAAGCTGATGATGATGATGATATATAAAATATTGCTTATGGCCATCTAAATGAAAATACCTGGCAAGCCAAGTCATCAACTGCGCACACGCACGCCTCAATAAATTCAATTTACACGCATTTGTAAAGGCATCGCCAGGCGCCTGATGAGCACAGGGAGCCAAACAACATCAACTGCCATATATAACAGACAAAAACTTATGCCCGCACAACTTTTGCAGGTGTGAACAGCAAGATAAACACGCGTCCGACGATGCAGGCATAGCTGAAGTTAAAGCTGAAGTTGGAGCTGAAGTTGAAGTTGGAGTTGGAGCTCGGTGGGCATTGGTTTTGTGTGCGGTTTTGTCAATTGGGCGGCAACATCGAGCACCTTCTATTGGCATCGACATGCATTAGCGGCAACGGAAGCGGGAGAGCGAGCGAGTGTTGAGCAAAAGTCAAATATAACCGCACTAACCGACAACCCAGCCACGTTCGACGCATGTACAACGTACAACAAAGCCAATTACAGCAACAACTGCTGCAAAAACAACAACGAAAGTAAATACCGGCAACCAGTGTTGTCAATTCCGCATTATCCCGTCAAAATTTAGCTTGTTTTAAACTGCGGAAAGTGGAAATTCGAGGTTTTTTTATAGGAAATAGTCAATCTTTCTTCGGCTTTCTCTTAAATTTAATACTTTCAATTCAAATTTGGGAATCAATTGTCGATAAAGTATCTTCATTATTTTGATCAATAACAGTATTAATTTAAAGCAAAATATCATCTGTAGTGTGACAATGCATTAAGCTGTGATCTTTATTATTTAATCTTAAATTTTTTTTATTTGATTTGAAAAATATAAACGGGAAATTGTTCTTTGGAAGGAAACAATATTTAATTTGTTATGCAACTGAAGAACTTTAAAAAGAGTGAAGACGTAGTCGATCAGCCGGATGCACCTGGCTTTAGGAAATCCTGAACAACAGAAAAATATGATTTTGTACCTTAAGTTATATGATTGAAAAATTACTTAAAGTTCAAATCAAGCTGAATTATTTGGAAATTTGTATGTAAATTACGCGAGAAAAATTATATAACATATATAAAAGAACATTTTGGTTATTAACTTCTGCGAATTATAAGATATTAGCTCCGTACTGGCAACAAAATTTTAGCTTTATTCTCTAAGAAAATTGGCAACACTGCTGGCAATAGCCAGCAACAAGCTAAATTGCAAAGGGAAACTTTTTTTCGTACTCTGCGACCACTGCAGCAACAGCAGCTTGTCTTGCTTTGGTTTGAGCTCCCCTCCTCCTCTGCACTCTCTACTCTCCACTCTGCTGATGATTTGCCCAGGCCCATCATCGACATGTGCTCTCTGCGTGTGTGTGTGAGAGTGTGAGTGTGTGTGTGTGTTTGCATTAAGTGCTGTTTGTGTACGTGCAAAGGTGTAAATTAAATTTCAACACCCAACACGGGAGTTGCATGGCAATGTCTGCCATTCCCCCAGGTTCAACGCCAATGCCAACCAATCTGACTTCAAAATCAGCAGTCCAGCTGCTGCCCAAAGCGCTACAATTGGTACTACTATTGCTACTGCTATTGCTACTGCTGCTGCTACTGCTCTGTTTACGCTCGTTTGCCTTTTCTAATGTTACTTAGCAGCAATCTGTTGCAACAGCCTCCTGCCACTTTCCGCCGTCCAGCTGCCACCTGGCTTGCCACTTGCCACTTGTGAGTAGCGAGTTGCTTTTAACCTTTTCAACCCGTTTGTATTGCGGACTTTCCTTGTTCCTTTTCACCGCATCCATCTGACATTTAAATTAAATGCTTTGACTGAGCAACTTCCTTGATTACAGCTCAACTGAAAGGTACGTTGCAAGCACCGCAGTGTTTGCCAACCAGCGAAATATCCTTTCTATTGACACAAGCCGAAACTGCTTTGATGCAGATTAATACTGCGAGTTCGTTTAATACTGCTTTTACCGAATATACTGCTACTATAAATACTTCTTTTAATACTAACACTACTACTGCTGTTTATAGTATACAAGGTAAACAAAATATTAATACTCTGAATGCTTTAAGTACGAGCTTTAATTACAGCCTGTACTTTAAATGAGTACCAAAAGGTGTTTAATGTAAATGCAAATGTGATATGTATGAGCACCCAGAACTAGGCGTGGCAGATCAAACAAAGTATATATATTCTTTATCAGAACAATGAGCTGAGTCGATATAGCCATGTCCGCCTGTCCGTATAAACACCGAGATCTCGCAAACTGAGAGGTTTACATTCCCTATCGATGCAGCGAATTTCGATAAGAAACAGCGAAGATATGCAACAGACAATTTGCTTGACTGTTTGTTTGTTATTGACACACAAACTAGAGGGTCTCGCTCTGTCGATTACGTCCGACAGTAGCCTTTCGAAGGACTTATCTGCTTTGTACTTACTGGTTATTTTGATATTCTTGTAACTTTGCAACTATTAGTACTTACTACCTACTATATTTTCTTGGTTGTTGTGTGAAACCTGCAGTAAACTTTTGCATACCTGCACCAATACATAAACATATATGTAATTCTCTCTGCTCACATATAGAAAACAAACCAATTTGAATTCATTAAACAACTAAGAGAGAGTATTATATAGTCAAAGTAGTCAGAATTTAGCTTACTCATTTACTCTTTCTATCTTGTTTATGCGGCGTTGTCTAGAGCCAGAGGGCAGGTTGCTTTTGTTTTGGTTTTTTCTGTTTTTAGGGGGAGCTTGTTGGTTTGTCGGCTTGGGTTTTGTAAGCGCCTTAAGAGCGCAAAGTAATTTAAGCGCAAAATGTCGAACCCGACACGACACGACACGGCGCAGCGCAACATGACGGAAGCCAGAAGCAGGCAGCAATGGTATTTATAATATGCACAGTTACGCTCCCAAAGGACGCAGCAGTAGCAGCAGCAGTTTCTTGTGAACTGAAAACAATTTGCGAAGCCGCAGCAGCCAGTGTTGGTCAACGAGCGCAGTTTGCTGGGAGAAAGAAACGATTTTCTACTTGAAAACATTGCATGGCAAAGTGATCAAAGCGAGAGGCATGGGGTCAGGACTTAAGGACGCTTTCATGCTGCCCTCACAACGGAAATGATGTGCATGCAGAGCAGGACAAGCAACAGATTACCCATATGCTGATACAGCCAGCATGCTGCATATTTTTCTCGTATTTCATACGCACTGGTGTACAGGTTGCAGGCTGCAGGCAGCAGGTTGCAGCTGTGGCCACTGATTAACAATGAGGACAGGTTGTGGCATTATCGATAGCTCGTAATGGGCCCCAATTGAACCCGCTCGAATCGAATTGTCTGACGTATGGCTCCACTGTGCCACATTCCGCTGAAGTGCCTTAAATATGTTGTAATTGAAATGCATTTGGGCGCAACGAACAAGTGAACAAATGAACGTGTGGACGACTGCACACAACTCAGCATGCGGCATGAGGCAAGTGGCAACACAATAGGTAGCTGCAGCTCATTACCAGGCTGCTCTTGCTTCGGCTGCTGTGGCGACTCTGACAACCGTAAACGCCTGAGCCTGGGCCCCAATGTGCAGTGTTAGCGCCTGTGGCATTGTGCCACATAAGTCGCATTAATTGGCAACTATGGCGGCCTCTGCCTCAGCTGCAACTGTTGCCAGGACAACAAACGAGATATTTTGGAGTGTGAATTGCTGAAGCTTTAATGCTCTAGAGCTATTCAATTCCGAACTGTTTGCATATTTTCAAAGTAGTTTCTGCCATGAAATATAAACTGTTCTCACACACACACACACACGCTCGAACACACACAGAGCTGTCGTATAAAAAATGGCTGCTTGAATTGCTTAGGAAAAGCGTGCCAGGCAGTGTCTTAATTTTCCGCCGGATGTGCGCAAATGTCAAAAGCAACATATGATAAATGGTGCAGAGGCGTGGAACGAGCAGACCAAAGTGTATACCATAGATTGTGAGTGTATACGTCAGTCCATCAGTGTGTGTGTGCATCTGCATATGCTGCTCTCTTATATTTATGGGAAATTTATGAAAAAAGAAATCAACTCTGCGCTTGGGGCAATTCTTTTTGATGCTGGCTCTACTTCCGACTCGAATAGTTCTTTTTTATTATTATATGTATTTTCAACAGCAAATTTGCAGCTTCAAATGAAATATTCATAATTTGCGCTTATGTCTAAGCAAATTCCAGCAAGTAAAATCAAATTCGCTTAAGCCATATTATTCAAGATAAAGTCTCGAAATTTGGCGCAGCTTTATTTCAGTCAAATTTTCAAGCAATCATCAAGTAAACTAGCAAGTTATAAGCAAAGCTCTTAGCCCTCTTTAAAAAGCCAAAATACATACTCTTTTATAGTTCTTTTAGCTCTTTAGCTAACGCTCGATGATAGTCTCATACATATTGGTAAATTTACTTAAATGTTCTTTGAATTTCGAAAGTTCTTGGCCAAAACCGCCAAGTCTCTAAAGAACTAAAAATTTGTCATTTATTTGGGGTAAGAGTTGCTCGAAACTTTGCGGAACTTGTTAGCTCCGAACACACCCTGTAATAAATCATTAAATTACATTTCTTGTTAAGTGCAAAACTTTTGCTTTAATTGATATTTATGCCAACAGCAACAAAATTGTCTAAATACAGTATATGTATATATTTATATGTACATATATATAAGCTGCCTGTAATTTCTAACTAAATTTCACGGCGTGCTGTGCTATCGAATTGAAAATGGAATTAAATTATAAGTTGTATAATGCTTGATTGAAGCTTAATGGAGAAAATGCGAAGCTAATACGATTATGCAATAAGTCCATCGGCAGTAGGGGCAAAAAGGGATCAGAGCGACATTTCAATTAATTATGCATTTGTGGCCAAATTGAAAATTCAATTAAAATATGCACAAGCTTCAAATGAGCTGAACAGATTGGGTTTATTATTTTATTTCCTTTTTTTTTTTTTTGTATATTTTTTGTGTCGCGAATGCCAAATCAATATTAATTGTCTATCAATATTTTATTCTGTTTTTGCTTTTCGTTGGCTCCCATAATTCTCAAATATACTTTTGTCACACTTTTGCTCGTGCCTCATGGCATTTGGCCAAGCTGAAAGTTTTGTGAAAGAAAAGTTTGGGTGCGTTTACAACTTAATGAAATGGCAACATTTCGAGAAATACGCTCCCCATAAAGTATATATAGATCTATATGTATAGATATGCCTGCTGCCCAAATGACAATTGAGCTAATTGCATTAGTTTGCCAGCACGTGCCTGGAGGCTGAACTTACGGCCAGACTATCCTTTTTCGGCGCAAATTACTTGAAAAAGTTGTAAGATTTTTACGAAGATTTCAACG
>JAWNNJ010001491.1:0-128106 GCA_035045125.1 Hypselothyrea guttata
TAGCGTTGCCACCTTGTCAGATCGTTTTAATCAAGATAGATTAAATTATATTTAAAGAATTTTATTATATACTGAACGGGCGAGCGCGCAGCGCGAGCTGTGGCACAGGGTATAAGACAGTCGGGCTTGCCCGACTGTCAGGTCGAGCGCGCCAGAGCGCGCGAGATTTTTTTTTATTGTGCTTGTGGATGAAACTATTTGCATCATTAGCCAAAAATACTCTTCATGCTGCGATTACAGGGCATCTACGTAAATAAATCGATTGAACTACAACGTGGCGCTTATCTGCATGCATTCTGGTTTGGTTTGGCTGGGCTTAAAAAACCCCAAGCATTTTATTTCATTTCATTTTATTCGTTCAGCTAAAAGATAAAAGTTGCAATAAAAAATCACACAGGGAACTCTCGTATCTCCCTCTGCCATTTCCATTTCCATTGCCATTGCCATTTCTGTTGCCCTGCGGCCCCCTTGTCAAGTTATTTATGTGTGCACCGTGGCCAAAAAGTTCAAACATTGAAAAATCATGAAATTTATCTCATTTGGCAAAGGTCAAGCAGAGCTATACGTTACCCCCTGCCATCTCCGCTTTCCCTAGCCTTAAACCATGTAATTCGAGCGCTCATAAAACTTGCAAATATTTTTTGGCATTTTACATTTGTGTGTGTTGGCCGCGAGCAACACTAGCAGAGAGCAAGCAGCAAGCAACAAACTACTCAAAAATAAAATGTATGTTTTACATAAAATTTCAATTAAATGCAGATACATAAAATAAGAAGCAGAAGAGTTTCCATGTCCTTGGCTCATAGCACAGCAGTTGGGTTCCCAGTGAGATGGCTGGAAACATTGGGAACGTGCGTCATTCCTAAATCATTTTGCTGGCAGTTGAAATTAAACTGGCTCCAGCAACAACTTTTGCTGAACATTTCTTGCCAGCCAGCAAAGCAGCGAGCACTCCGGGCCCAAAGACCCATCAGTTAGCCAAAAGCAATAAAAATCAAAAAACAAAACACAATGACAGAAATCGAAACAAAACTAAAGCTAAAATGCGAAACGCGCAACGCGAAACAAGCAACGAAACTAATAACAACAATTGAAATAACAATTCAGGACATTCAGCGCCATTTGTAGGGCACGCTGCAATAACTGACTGAGCTTAAATGCATCGAAAAGAATTTGCATTTTATACTCGATTTTAGAGTTTAAGCGATAAATTGTTAAATATAAAATATTTAAAAAATATAGAGGGTTGCATTTGTTATTGTTTAAATAGCTCAATTATTAGTGGAAGCCTGATTATTAACTGCAATTATTTTTCAATAGATAATTAGAAATAATGACTGAAAGACCAATAAATATATTTTAATTGTGAAGATATAATAATAAAAAACTGGTCGAATAATTTATCACCTATAATATAAATAACGTTTCCTACAAATCTTTTTTCCATTAATGGAAAAATACATTTTTTTTTACACAATTACATATTACTTTAAGGAGATTCGAAGGTTACACTTGGTATCTATCTATCTATCTATATATTTTAATTTATTACGCAGCCAATTAATCAAGCCAAGAATGACATCTACGATGCTTTACAACTTAATGCTTGCCATATATCATTAGACACAATTCATTAAAAATATCGCTCACATTCTTTAGTTTGTTTCAATTTAATAACGTGTTTTTAAAACTGCTCTCCAGCCCCTGAGAAGGCACATAAATAAATACAATCGGCAAAAGACACGGGAAGAGGGAAAATGGAGGAGAGGGCATTGCTTAACCTAGGCAATAATAAATAAATATAAAAAGCGCACAACCGACAGCAGAGAAATGAAATAAAATAGCAGCACAAATACTAAACATTTTCGTTTAGTTTCCAATGGCGATTTGCTGGCCATGCCACGCCCACAATTTATCAGCCTCCGAATGCCACAAACAAAGTTACCGCCTCATCCGGCTGCTCGCCCTCAGCTCGTGCGACTTTTGCTGCTCACAACTGCCGTTGGCCAACCCCTTCCGCCCCTCCGCCCACATCGATCCCTCGCTATGCTGTCATCATCACAGTCCCAGTTCGAGGCCCCGATCCCAGTCCAGAGCAAAGTGCCACCAAAAAGGATTGCTCTACGCCATAAATTGTTGTATTTTATTGTCCAATTTCTTTTTATTATATTTTTTGGGTTATTTTTTCGCGTTGCGTTCTGTTGCTTATGCTTCATCTACTGTTTCGCTTTTACTTCTGATTTCTTTTTGTTAACTTTTTACGTTCTTGTTGCTGTTGTTGTTGTTGGGCACTTTGCGGCACATGCCGTGTCCGTGTCCGTGTCCGAGATCTAGGCGAACTGGCCCAGAGAGCAACTCGACTGGACCAAACTTGGCCCGTCATTCGCATTGTCGTTTGTTGGGGAAATTGTTTTTTAAAAATAAAACTCACACACACACACACACACACACCTATACACACAGCCCACAAACGGTTTCTTCTGCAACAACAACAAGAAGCTTGAATTATTAAATGACGACCCACAAGAATGGCAACAGCAGCATAACAACTACAAAAACAATAATAACAAACGCTGACCCTGGATGCTCTCCCTCTCTCCCTCTCTCTCTCTCTCTCTCTCTCTCTCTTTCAGTCTATTTGTTTCTCTTTCTGTGTGTGCTCGCTTGTTTTAACAATTAAGAAATTCCTGAAATATTCAGCATGTCGGAGGACAATAACAACTCAACTCTTTTTACCAAGTCCCAGGCATGCTTAATGCCCTTCTTGGCCCTGGCTACTACGGCAAGCGCCAAGGGGTAACTACGGTTACACATACTTGCACACAGTACATACATACATGCGTGTGTATGTGTGTTTGTTTGGAGTCTGTGTTTGTGTGCCATATAATTATGCATTCACAACGATTGTTGACATTGCCTGAGCAGCAGCTACGCACTGCAGTTTGCAGCTATTCAAATGCCGAAGGTTATTCAATGACTTCGCAAGATCTGCAAAAGTTACAATCGACATAAAAGCAGAGCTTGTAGTATTATTAAAGCAGTCTGATAATAACTTCACAACCTACGAAAACCCCTTAGTTTTGCAGAGAAAGTAAAACCAATTAACATACATTATAAATATACAAAAAGCTTGTAGTCGCATTTGATTAAAATACATACTATATCATTATGTATTATTATTGTATTTTATTCACTCAATGCTTACTTATAAATTATTGCATTAGCCACGAATTTGATCCTCCGATTACGCTTAGGAACTATCAAATAATTTCTGGATTCTTTTAATCTAAACAGTTTTGATTGATAGCACAACATGCGATAGTAAATTATGATTAATCAAATAATTAATTCTGTTTTTGTTAGTACGAGAAAATTATACGGATTCTACTTGTGTAATTCCAGTGTTTTTACTTGTTCCACTTTAGATTCCGATTCCGAAACTCAAAGAAAAGTGTATCATATACTTTCAAATTAAAGTAAATTAAATTTATGTATATTTTGTCTTAAACATTGTCTACCAGAATTTATATTTGTTATTTCAGCCTGATTTGGCAGGTCAAATTTCCAATTTAAAATAAAAACAATTGAATGCTACACGTGCAGCAAATCCGCAACAACTCATATACATACATGCGACTGTTGAAAGCGGCTTAATGGCTGGCAGCCATAAATATCCTAGATACAGTTGCCAAGCTCTTTGTTCCGACATGTTATAGCATTCATTGGCAACGGCTGACGATCTGCCAAAAATTACTGTTACATCAGCAGGAATAATGGAAAATCAAAAGCCAAAAGAAGGCATAAAAACAATTGGCCAATACCACCCATACACCCTTACAGCCATATTGGCCGTTAAAAGCGAAATCCCATAAGGCGGGGGCGGGGCACGAGGCGTTCACGTGGCGCGTAAACGGCTTTCGCTCGGCGTCGGCCAACTATGCGTATGCGTATGCGTACGCGTATGCGTAACGCGGCAAACATTTTAATGAGCGTTTGCATAACAAACGCGGTTTTTCGCAACACAGTTATGCCACGCCCCCTGCCCTTTGCCCCCTACCACTTACCCACATGACCGCATGAAGCCCGACCAAAGCCTCAAACTGGCAGCAGCTTTTAACGCGCTGTGTAACTGTAACATGCAATTATATTTAATGATGATGTTTATTGTATAATGTACTCATACGCACACTCACTCATACTCAAACTCGCACGCACTCACACTCACACTCACACTCACACTCACACTCATACTCTCATATAAATGCGTACCCAAGAGAAAGCAAAAAAATCGAGCCGAGTTGATGTTGATAACATCATGATTTTTTATCTCTCGCATACGGAATATGGCCAGGGCCATTTGAATTTACAGAAATTGATTTTGTATTAACTAAATTGAATAATTTATGATGCATTCAGTCGGCATTATAAAATAAGTCAACCTACTCGCATTTATTATAGGCGATTATAGACAGCGCCAGCTGCAGAACCGACAAACATCTATTTCACCCAATCAGGCATTTTGTTAAGCTCAACAAATCCTCACACAGTTTTTCCAATGGGCCCTGCACTATCCGAATTAATGGAATGGTTGACCACTGCTTGAGGCATGTTTAAACATGTTTAAGGCGATGATTAAGAGCGTTCAGCTTAGGGCAATATGGTTTTAGCATGGCTGCCATAAATTATACATCAACAGGGTATCTAACAGGGTATTTAGAGAGTATTGAGCATAATTTTAAAATATTACTGAATAAATTTAATACCAAACAGCTCATTATGCTTCTTGAAACACTGGGAACAAAATCAAGAGAATGAATCAAAAATTTCCGGAGTTAAAAGTTTTTTGATCCAGAGCCATACAATTGTATTTGTTTTTTAATTTTGATATTTCAATGAACTTTTCAGATTATAATAAAATACAATTCGATACTAATTTAATTATTCCTTCAATCTGATTTTATCTCAATCCCTACTGTTTTCTTAATTCAGCTGAATTCTATGCAAATTTGCACTTCAATTATTGAACTAAACAAAATTCATATAAGAGATTTATTTTGCAGAACGATTTATTATTTTATTTATTTATTTATTTTAATTCTATTTTTTTTATTTATTTAAGCTAACTGCCTAATGCCACAAGTACAAAAGACTTATAATTTAGAGCATTAGTCACATAATAGTATTTAAATGAAACTTAGATTCTACAGCTTGAAAAACAATTTCATCGTTATTTTTCCGAGTGCAAATAATATATTTAGAAAGAACACAAATATAGTTTGAAATGTTTTGAAACAAAAAAAAATATTTTGCAAAGCTCTCGTTAAGTTTTATGTTAATTTGCCTAAAAATAAATATGCTACAATAACATAATATACGCTGAATGGAAACCATTTTCAAATACCGTAAATAAATTACATAAATTTAAAATAAAATCTTATATTGTATTAAATTCCTAGAGTATCTAACTTTCGATGAGTTGAGCTGGCTGTTGTTGCCACTGGCGCTGCTTTCTGCTTTCTGTTGACAACCGCAAGGCAATTAACGCTAAGCACCACAAATCCTTGCGGCAGCTCCTTGAAAATATATGTACACACATTCTAATACCCTCTCCAAAATAAGAAAGTTTTCAAGTTGCTCACACTCGGCGGCGCTACATGTGTGCCACGTTGGTTGTAAGCGGCTCTCCGCTGGAATGAATCGAATTATGTGCTTAATCACTAAGAGAGAGCGAGTGAAAGTGGAAGGAGTGAAAGGCCAGAATCAGAACCAGAGCCAGAACCAGAGCGAGAGCCAGAGCGGATGCAAAGAACTCGATGACAATGCTGGCCATAGAAATAGCATTGAATGAGTCGCTCGACTGCTGCATGCCGCTTGTTGAGTCACATGTGCGTAATTCTCGCTTTCTTTCTCTCTTTTCTCTGGCTTTCTTTCTAGCATAGCTGGGAAGCATGTGTGGCATGCGGCATGCGGCATGTGGCAGGGCTTAAGGCGCACACGGCTGGTCGCTCTGAGCTGAGCCTTTAAGCATTAAATACTTTAACACACAAGCGCCGTTAAAATTTATTCATGGCCGTTTTTAATGCCGGCGGGTAGCGGAGCTGCTGCCGAGGGCCATGGACAACGTCTGTCGACTTGACATGCAAATGTCTGTCAGTGTGAGTGTCTCTGTGATTGTGTGTGTGTGTGTTTGTGTGAATATATGTGTGATGCCTGCTCGAGCCGTTTTTTTGCTCTTTGCTGTGGCTCTTGTTGTTGTTTGTTAAGCATGCTTTTGAAAAGCTATTGAATATGTTACCCGCCCCTTGTGAGGGGCTTGCCACCCATTTTAATGGCGATTTTTCACACTCATTTGCCACTGCCATTCACTCTGCAGGGAAGTGTATAATACATTTAGCAGACAGTTTGAGTATTTGACTTGGGCAAACTCCTTGCAAATTTAGGTATAAGCAAGACTTTGACACTTGTAAAACGCTTCTCAGTCAACATTGCGGATTGTGCGATAATGTATTTATTTATTTTTGTAATGCCAACTAAATGCAGCCGATAAATAAATTACAAAGTAAAGTTATTAAAAGAAAATTATATTTAAAAGAAAATTATATTTTCAATTCAATTATGGTAAAAAATTAAAATATCTTGATATGATAATAAATTAAAATAGATCAGCATTCATTGTATTGATGCAGTGATTTTATTTTTTTATTTAATAATTTATTTGATGTCCACTAAATGCAGTCGACAATCTAAAAAGTTACAAAAAATTTACACTGTAAAAATTGTTTTAATATTAATAATAAGTAGCCCCAGATCTACTTATTTTTAATATTAAAACAATAAAAATAAATAGAGAAAACACAAAAGAACCTAATAAATTATACAACAATTGACAGATATTTTATTATAATAATTTATGCAAGTAAAAAATATATTAAATTCAACATATAAATTTAAATTTTAAGTATAAATACAGTATATGTTTTCAAATTTTTTTTTTGTTTTTTTCTAAATTGTGATTTAGCAACTTGTTATGCAGATAGTGTATACAATATCTCATATGCTGCATTTCGCTCTGGCATTTAAATTTTATTTTCTACAGCTATTACTGGCCATACGCTGCCCACTGTACTCGCATGCTGCTCCCCATGGGAGCCCCAGGGAGCGGTGGCCAGTCCCCGGGCGTACTGTGATCCAATCATCGGTTAAATGGCGAGTAAAGTGGATGAAATGCTGAATCCCTGCCCTCAGCCTTCATTAGTGCGAATATGAGTGGGGGCTGTGGGGGCGTTGTGTTTCAATCGATGTTTTTACTGAAAATGGCCCTACAATGCGCCCTACAATGCTTGGCAGCAGCCGGTGCCGCATTGATAAGGTGGCTGAGCTGGATTTCAATTGCTGCTCAAGAGCAAATATTTTAACATTTAATTTTAATTTGCAGCACTGAATGAAGTGAGCTGGCCTGTCAGGTTTCGACACATGCGCAAAATATTTGTCGCTCCAGCCAGCACAGAAGCTGGTTGGAATGGTGTTGAGGTGAGCGGAGAGGAAGTGGAAGTGGAATTATGGTGCTTTTGATGCTCTTTCGAGTAAATTACTTGGCTGGCATTTGATTTGCTTAAAGGTTAAGTGACTGTGACATGGGAGCAAAAAGGAAATGGGGTACAGACTCCAGAGTGCAGACAGTCGAAAGTCAACGTTGCGTATGCGTAATGTCAAGTGAGTTCAAGCTCTTGGGCTCTTGGGGGATTTTATGCTTGTTTGGCTTTTGCATTTCGTATATATAATTAGGTAATACATAGTTTTCATTGGCAAATAAAAACTCTTTCAATCCCGGTTTGTGTGTGCTGCTCGAATGTTTGTCTGTGTGTCTGTTTGTTTGTTTGGCAAATAACAAATTTTAATAAAATGTTGTGGCAAAACGAAAATGACTTTTGGCATTTTCAATTAGCAAATAGCGTTTGCAAATGGCAAACGGCAAACGGCAACCGACAACCGACAACTGGCAATTAACAGACTCCCAAGGAATTTCATTTTACTTTCAGCCACTTTGCTTGCCAAAGTCAGTTTTACACAGACCCACACACACACACACACACATAGACAGAGAAAGCAGTTGGCATTTCCGTATCCGTTATGCTTTGTTAGACCCACTTCCGGTTGCGCGTAACTTTGATTGCAATTGTCTGCGTGAGATTTCAATTTCATTGCATCCATTTCCATGGATTCCAGTCAATGTGTTTGTGTTTGTATTTGTGTTTGTTGCCGCCTTCTCTTTCATCAGTTGTTGTTGTTGTCGCTCTTCGTCTTTTTTGTGGAGCACGCGAACTGTTCTTAAATTGTTTAAAAAGTTTTTTATTTAGTTTATTTGTTTCGAGCGCTATTTCTTTGCTGTTCCCATCTTCAGTTCTATTTCTGCCAACATCTTAGTTATTGCCTTTGTTGGCTGTGCTGCCCCTTCAGACTGGTCTCCATTGTTGCGTGCACTTATAACAATGTTGCCACTGTTGCAAGTGCTTGTATTTGAGCTTGCAACTCGGCTTTTAATTTCCTTCAAATTTGCGTTTCCGGCTTGGCGTGCAACCAAGTAACCGCTTAGCTCGGCGCTCTGTTGACTTAAAAACATCGAAGCACAGACGCTTCCGGCTGGCATTACGACCAAAATCCCAGTAGGTCGACAATCTCAGCCGTCTAAGGCAAAACGTTTTTCAAGCTACGTTTTAAAAAGCAACAGAATTCTGGGCGAAACTCCATAATCTGGAAATTTATAAGGCATCACCATATAGCACTTTATCGTTTGTATGAGATTGAACTTTATAGAATATTAATGGAAATATATTATTCTCTAACATGTAGCCGAAATAGCTACCGAATTTATGAATTGCAATAAATTTCCCAATTTTTTCAGTAACAAATTTTATATATATATCTAGTGACCAATTATTTGGAGAGATAATTTTAGTTAATATATTGTTTACGATATAACATCAGTATTTTAATGAAAGCTTAAATTAGTTTTAGTAATTCTTATTGTATTGAGAGCGATAGAACTGAAACCTTCAAAATAGATTTTCAAATAACTTCTATGCCTATCAGACGAGTTTATTGCCAAGAAAAATCTAAAACATATATAAATAACGACAAATATGTTTACTTTTCAGGGTCTTCTGCCTGTTAACTACTTTTGCACCAAGGCACAGGGTATAAAAACTAGTATCATACGTACTAAATAGTTAAATTATTTAATTCAGTATTTTTTCTAAGAAAACATTTATAATCTAATGGAAAAAGAAATGTCAAATCTCAAACGATTGCAACAATTTACGGCAAATTTCGGACTTCCACAAAAGTTATGGAATTTATTTCTATATTTATTTTTCAGTATTTAAAAAATTCAAAAAATGATTTATTAATTAACTTGCGCCGTAAGCCATTTTCCGTAGCGTCTTAAGAAAAGTAATTAAGTGCGCATGCTGCTCGAATATTCTAGATTATTTTTGTTTGAAGTGATTAATATTGAATGGGTTCGGGGCATATGCTGGTTGTGTAAGCACATATCTAAGCCCTTCGACTATAAATTTTGTTTATAATTTTTACATTTGCTGTGGGCAATTTGCTGGCAACTGAACTGACATGAACGGGAAGGCTACACACCCAATTTAAATTCCTTGAAAGCCGAAAAATGTTGCACTAAGTATCTACTGGTTATTGGCATTTGCTGGCATTTACATTTTAATGCCGCGCCCACCGCAGGCGGCAAGGCTTTTGCCTCCAGACAAGCAGGCAGGCAGGCAATGGTCCTTTTGTACTTTGCCAATTCATTTGGCTTTCGTTCGGGGGTTTTTTTTTTTCTCTTTTGGCTGTTATTTTCATTCTTTTGCATTTGCCCTTTGCTTTGGCTGTGTACATGTTTTGCAACTTTCTGTTTACATTTGCTTGTTGCCTGTTGTTTTTGCTGTTTAAATATGCCGCAGTATTTAGCATGACAACGACAACGACAGCTCTTTGGACCCTCACAACCCATACCACATACAGCAGAGCCTCGGGCTTTATGCTCAAACTACAATATATGGTTTGGGGCACAGTTCAAAGGACTTTCACGTAACTGCCAATAATTCAGTTGGTTTTTTGTATATGTTTTGTGGGTCGCTTCTCTGCCTTTGTCTTAGCATTTCAAACCCCACATCCTGCTGCCCTTTGTTGGCCTGCGGCTTTTGCATGTTATGGGTATTAATTAAAACTTTTGCTCTTAGTTGTTCATTTGCAGTTACACAAAAATAAAAGACGACATTTCTAATACATGTTGTTACATCTAATGTCTCAAACAGCAATCTCTGAAACAACAACTGTTCTGGTTTCATTTAAAGTGAATTATATGATTACTGTAAGTGATTTCATTGAATATTTAATTTTCAATTTTTGTGGAGTTTCATTTAAAGATTTTTCAGCTTTTCAAAGTGACAGTTAGTTTTGTTTAAATAAATCGGTTGATTTATATTATTATTTCATTTGCAAACGCCTCCTTTTTTCTCGTTTGCACTAATTGAATAAACTCTTTGCTTTTCAATCAACATTACTGATATGTAAGTAAAAACCTTTTTAATTGAAATTCCAATATTTGTTGAAAAACAACAAAATTGTGATTAGTGTGCATTATAAAACTCTCATCATTTGGCTACCTGTTTTATTGCTTTGCCAATCGCATATTATTTGACTGAAATTTATTCATAGCTGAAACTCGAAACAGATGTGTTAATGAGCATTTCCTTTTCGTGCTGGCTGGCTTATCATTTCCGGTGTGCTAACACAGCTCTTGTCAAATTTGCTTCAACCGCATGCGGATTTTACAACAATTGCTTTGCCTGTTCACATCCGTTTAATGACAAATTTCAGGCCAGCATTGTTCCAGCCCAAAGAGGCCCTCAGCCAACAGCAACAAAGTACAATAACAAACAAAATGCGCCCTCCCCACCCCGCTTCACGTGTCTGCACTCGTGTTTAGACCGTCGCAGTGTTGCCGTCAGTACTCTGATTTTATGCATTTTATTATCTGCCTTAGTCACGTTTCAATTTACGGCCCATTGGCGGTTACAATTTGCAATCACGTTTCGTTCCCGCAGACCCAAATACACAACCCACTTTCAGTCTGTATGTCTTTCTGTATGTCTGTCTGTGTGTCTGTGTGTCTGTATGTGTGCCGCCTTCTGGCAACTTTTCTGTGGCATGACACCTTTATTAGGAGTGGCAAGCAGCAACCCAACTGCCACTTTGCTCCTCTATGCTACCTGAGCCAGGTTAGAAATTGTGTTTATCATATGGCCACCAAGCCACTTATACGCTTCACTGAGCCTAGAAACCACTTGCCGGTGGTGCAACCTCTGCTCTGCTGTCTTTGTGTCTTCTTTTTAGACCCTGTACTTTAAAAAATTACAAAAAAGGTCTATTAATTTAGTGCGAATGAGAAATGTGTGTAACAGCTAAATGGAGACTAGGTAGAGCCCACAAAGTATATATATTCTTGATCTTGATCTTGAATAATAACTAGAGATTCCGTTATTGGTATGTAGGTTTTTGAATGGATCAAGTATGGCTTAGATATTTTATGTGTAGCAAAGATATGCAACAGACAATTTGCTCGAATGTGTATTATTGAAACACAGTCGGGTACAGAGACTCCTACAGTCGGTTACGTCCGGCTGCAGCCCTCTGTTAGATAGATCTGCTCCGTCCTTGCTGGCAGAGTCTTGTTTTAGTTTTGAATTTATTGCCATTTTTGTAATTTTTTTACCCACTTGCCGTAGCTCTTGCTCTTACTCGTACTCCTACTCTGGTGCCTGCTTTCTTTTATTTCCTTTTGCAATTTCTGCCTTTGTCTTAGTTTTATAACTTATTTTGCCCGGGCAGGTGCAAATGTTCGGGGTGTTGCGACTCGCACGTCTGCCTCGGCTTCATTGTTATGTCTTTTATCTATGACGGTTCATTGTACGGCATAGCTCCATTGCCTCGTTACATGGACTTGCACCTGTAGCTGTTGCCACTGCGGCTTTGTCTCGGAGTTGTCTTGCCTGGGTCACGTGGCCAGTTAGCTTGGGTGCCCACCCACTGGGCTTCTGGGCTTGTGGGCTCCTGGGCTCCTCAACTGGAGCCGCAGCAATCGTAAATTGTAACTTTTTATTACATAATTTCTGTCATTACCCGTGGAATGACTCGCTGCTTGCTGCTGTCCCGTTAACCCTCGTCTGGTGGCCATATTCAGAATGACTTCAATACATTTCGACTGTCGCCGTACCGCACAGTCGCCATCTTGACATCCGCTGCCATTGCCACTGCCATTTACCGGCTGCGTGTCCCGCATACGTATGGCATAAACTTTCTTTTCCACCATCTTCAACTTTCTTTTAATACCTCTGCTATTGCCATTCTCGTTCTCATACCTATTCCCATTATTTTTTTTTACTCTGCCCGGGACGAGTAATGTTAATTTAAAATGTAATTAGTTTAAGTAATGAACATAGTTTTTGGGCGTCGCTGCACTTGGCGCCCCTTTTGCTTTACCATTTGTAAATTTCCAGAAAATGGGGTATTCCAGAACACGTATATGCAAGAACTCGGCAAATAAATCATGGCTGGTTACGATCAAATTACGTAATACACTAAATTTTCGTTAAAAACACTTAAAAACGCAGGCATATTTCAAGAAATTCACGCAGTAGCAGGGCTTAATATAAATTTTTATAATAGGTAGATAAATTCATAAATTTTAAATTGGGTAGTTTCGGTTAATTTATTTAACATGCTTTAATTGAATTTGTTTGTTTGTTGAATCGATTATTTAATTATTTATAAAATATAAATATTGTGATAATTACTTTTTATTTTTATGATTATTATCTATATACGTCTATCTATTACACGTATTTCAATAATTTTTATTTAAAAGATTGCTTGTAATCCAACACTCTAAACGATTATCCATTTCAATTTCCAGCTTTTACGTTTTCCGGCACCAATTGCATTCAGCTTTACTTAACGCCTTTCAGAAGCTTCGGTATTTTAAATTAGTTTCTCAGTGTGCCTCGCATAATTTGCCCATTTACGTTAAAGTTTTTCCACTTTTGCCGTTATGCGTTTCTCCTCGTCATAGAAAAGCCGGCTAATTTTTTTATGCTTGCCATCATAAATCAACTGGCCTTTTGATCATCAGGCAGAAGCATCGATGCGAGGCCGTCAATCTGGACAGGGCTCTAATTAGCTGTTGCCTTGGCTTCTGCTTTGGACCATCCTTTGGGCTTGTTAGCTTTGTCAGCTCGCCTTCTATATGCTATATATTTTTGCTTCATTAAACCAATTTCCGTGTCGCTGTCAAAACAACAATTGATTTCCGCGCCAATCGCCGGCAAATGCCTTTTGAACATGGCCTTAGCTATGAGCTCTCCGCACTCCCCCTCTGCTCTGCCATCCACTATCTGCTCGGCCATTGATGCGCTTTTCACAGCTCTGCTTTCCGTCATTTTCTTTCTGCGCTATTTGCTGAACTGGCTTTCCTTTTTTGTGGCCAGCCACTTGTGTTTACTTTGCCAGCTGCTGACAGTAACGAGTTGTTCTACACACACATCTAGACACCGTATGTGTGTCCATCGCCATCTCCATCTCCAAGTCTGTGTCCATGCCATGTCGATGTCGATGTCGATGTCTGTGTCCGAGTGCATGTTCAAGTCCGTGTTCAAAGTGAACATCCTTTGTCAGCACATTGTCTGTTTGTCTATCATTCAAGGCGACAGCAATGCACCAACGTACATCAACTTCTACTTGCAAATATAACAAAAAATTCGACAGCAGCAAAAATAGTTGTGTCATGGCTCAGAGTGTTGCTGCGTTTTTCTTAAAAAGTGGCTCAAGTAATCGATTCTGTTATCGATGTTGTTTGCAATCTTGCTTACGGCTGAATAAGCGCCGTACCCGTTGCAAAACATTGACAGTGGTTAAAGCCAATCTTCTCTTTAACTAGCAGAGTTTTGTATAACTTAAATTTTAATCACTTTTTAATAGAAAACAATTCGTCCATATACAATTCCTTATTGGCAAAATAAGGTTACACTGAATTTTAATTTACAACGTGGATGAATTTGTATATTTTAAATATGTTATCACCAACGTTTGAATAAATTTTTAATACAAGTTTTAACAATATTATAGTAAGAATCAATTCTATTATGTTGTGTTGATGATTTAATTTTATAAAATATATATATATAAAATCCAAATATTTGTAATAAAATATTTTGTTGATCAATCAATTAAAATGTTTATTTAAATACAGAATTAATAATGCTTGGCCATTAAATTTGAAAATGTTTTGGTTTCAATTATATTGAGAAAATAAATAGTATGCCTGACTGAACTTTTAATATTTGAGTGCACTTTCTTCTTCGTCTTCTCACGTGTCTACGTATTTATTATTTGCATTTTGCTTAGCTGCCAACATTCTGCTGTGTGTTCATGGGCAGCTGTTGCCGGGGCAGTATGATTGAGGACTGGGGCATGCACACACGTGCCTGCAACATGTGTCTGGCTTGACTTGCCAGATATTTTGCAGGCTGATTGCGTGCGGCGCTATTTAAATAAATATATTTCTGATGCTGCAAAGAAAATAACGGCACACGGAGCAAACATGGAAAGAGCAAACTGCAGCAGCAGCAGCTAAAAGGCAACGCATAATTTGCTATGTGCTTGCCACATGCCACATGCCGCATGGCGAATGCAGGCAGGCAATGAGCTGAATTCCCAGTCGTATTGCTTCGCCTTCTATCCACCAAAATTTGGTCTGTGTGTGCCTTTGCTGTGCGATTTATTTTACAGTCTGCCATAAGATACCAACTCGCATTACGCATACGACCCGCTTGCCGATGACGCCATCAATTCAATCAAGCGCAAGGGAACACACACAAATGCATCTCATCGGTACATGTGTTCGCTTATTTACATGTATATTTCAATATGGCTCTTTTGGCTGCACATTTTGGAACGTCATATTGCATCAATAGACGTTGTTGAGCGTGATGTTAGCGGGTTTTGACACTCATTGAGCTGCCTTTTGCCAGTTGTGGCAGTGGCATTCGATCCGATATCGATGCTAAATGCATTTGTGTTCACATCAATAGATACTGTACGCCATGCCATGACTTGGCATTCTCATGTTAAACACAAGCTCTCTGAACTGAATTGTATTTGTCAAGCATATAAAAATGCGGGTAATAGCTGCAACAATGAGCACATTTCGGATTTGTCAACTTGATTCGAAGTTGAAACCGAGCTGTGCGTTGATGTCATGCAGCAAGAGGAGTATTTGTTGCAATAGACATTGATTTTTATAACATATTTTTGAGATATTCTATTCAAACAGAAGTCAAAATTTAATATTCCACAAGAAGTATAGAAATAATAATTAAGTAATAATACCAATAACAATTACAATAAATAAATAATAATTAAATGAAAATATAAATATAAATGTATCTACAATAAAAGACAAATCTTAAATTATTTTTAATGTATTCTGTATCATCAATTAAATATACTGAATTCTCAATATTAGATTTAACAAAATAGTATAAACTATTTGTTAGTATAAACTACTTTTGTTAATAAAATAAAAATTAAGAAATTCCAATTGAATGAATCTACATTTTGTTTTAAAATTCTTCTTATATATTGAAGAAACTTCTTTACCAATCAAATTATATATGCAAATTTTCTTCAAAACATTTTGTATAAAACTTTAAACTAACTTCAATTTTCAATAGCTTATTAAAAAGTTAAAAAAAACCTTATTACTTGGAGTTCTTTGAATTTATTTTAATATAAAAAATTAGAATTAGAAAATAGAAAATTCTTTCTTAACTCAACATATATCTGCAAATTTTCTTTCACAAAATGTTTAAATTTTAAGACCCTTTTTTAAATGGATTTTAATTTTTAATATTTTAATACAAAGTTTAGAAGTTATGAGTCTTGCAAAACAATTGCTTAAAGTTTAGTTATGACAACATAATCCCAATATTATCCACTTGAACTGAAACCACCTTTTAGCAAGTGATGTTTCTCAAAGAATTTTGTAAAGCCTTTCAAACACGTAATGAGCTGAATTATGTTCATTAATGATATCAAAATGTGCGAATAAACATTTGAATTATGCCTGGCCCAAGGCCAGAAACTAATTGTCTATGTGCGGAGTGTGAAGTTCATTTTATTAATTCATTAAAATTCATAGCTCAATGTTGATGCTGACGCCCTCACGCCTTGCACCTTACACCTCTGCTACCTATGAATTTCAAAACTAATAATAACTTAAGCTACATAATTAGGTGCCAGTCCCTGAACGGAGCTGCAAATATTCCAATTTCAGCTGCCAGCTGTGTGTGTGTGTGTGTGTGTGTGTGTGTGGGTTTCTCTATGTGTTTGTGGTCATCTGCAGCTCATTTGCCATACATGTCTAATTTATTTTACTAATTTAGCACATTTGCACCTCTTCAGCTTGATTGCGCACATTACGGGCAGCTATGCAAAGTCGAAACGGTCATTGCCATAAGGCCATACATACATACACACATAGCCACGTACTCGGGGAGCATACCCTACTAGCACACTCGTGGGAACTGCCCATTAATGGACATCCAAATAATCAAAAACTAAATTTTCGTGTGCTGGAATTGTGGGCTCTCAAGGGGTTAATGCCTGGGTTTTATAAGGTTATACGAGCTGACGTTTTCGATTTGCAACACGTCGAGGTTTTACGTAAGGCGGAGTTAGGAAGGGGCAGCTTCGACATTCATGAATTCATTCATAAATTATTGGTCCCAGTGCAGCCATAAAGTGACCAAAGCAACCACCAAATATCTCACAATTGCATATGGCCAGGCAGCTTCAAGGACCCACTGGCAATCCTGACCACTCCGAGTGTGGGCGGGGACGTTCTGCTGCAGCTACTTGGCCTCTTGTTATTGACCCGAACCGATTATTTATTGCTGGCCAAAGTAATTGCTTTGATTTCAGTGCGTTCCCAGGGAAATATTAAATGTCAAATTTGCTGAAATCAAATGTTATTAATAATATGTGAGAGCAGGCAACGAAATTAAACAAATAGCAAAACAAATGCAAGCTAAATGCTACTTGAAATTAAACCTGAATATGTATATAATTCATTCAAAATACTTGGAGTAAAATATCTTATTTGACTTTGGTATAGTTTCATCACTGAGGCCCACTGTGCACACTTGAACTCTGAACATTCGAAATTGAACTGAACTGCACCTCTGCCATGTCCATGTCAAATGACTTGGTTAATAAAAGCTGCTAATCCCAGTGCCACTTTGCAGCCTGCTCTTCCAATCGAAAGTTTTCCGAAATTGGCAATGGAAACAGAGTGTTTGTATGTAAATGTGTGTGTGTATGTGTATGTTAGACAGCTGTCCACTTGTATTGCTTCAGCTCTTAGTAAGGTAATGCTTAATAAGCATCCAAAACAGAGTCTCTGCCAGAGGGATCAGAGCTACATATGTATGTATGTATGTATGTACAGATGCCAGTTAAAGCAAACAGACACGTGTTTGGGTTTAGCAAAATGTACGTATATGTGTGTGTTTTGCGGGTGTATGTGTGTGTGTATGGGTCTGTGTTTGTGTGGATGTGGATGTGGGTTGTGGTGTGTCGGTGGGAGAACTTTCTCGTGTTATTTTTGAAGCAGAAAATGCAAAAGTGTTGGAGTTGCATAGCGCAATGAATACATTTTGATTGCATGCACAGTGGAATGAAAATCATTTGCAATCATTGAATTAGTAGCACTAAATTCAACCATATTAATCATTGTGATTTGGCATAGCTAACGGGCTGTAAGCTGTTTAATATGAATTTAAATAATATTTGTGTAAAATAGTTGATAATTACCATTTTTAATTCTTCTTAAATTAGCTATAAAAAAACAAATTAAAAAATCTTTGCTACATTTAAAATTTACCCATCTAATTTGATTTGCATTGATTTACTAGTTTTCATAACACTAAAATTTAATTCATTTAAATTTAAACAAATTAAAACAAATTAAAAATTCGTTGTTTCATTTAAAATTTGCCCATGTCGTTTGAATAGAGTTAAGAATATATCAATAAAATATTATTCTCGATAATTGAAGTGTTGAAAATGTAAGCCCAATTATTCGATCTTAAGATCTTAGCTATGATTTACGTCAGTTCTTTATTTAATGGATTGGTATTTTAAGTTGGCTTAAATACTTTTTATCCACCAGAGCAACTAAAGTTTCAAAACAAATGCAGTTTTTTGCAATCACTTTACATATTCAAGCGCCAGCTTAAAAACCTTCTGCTTATGTGAAAAAATTACCGACAAAGTCTTGCAAAAGCTGGAAATATCAACAACAAAATGGGCGTTTCGGCAGCATCCAATAAAGCCAATAGCTCACTGGGCGTTGCGGTAGTTTCCTATAAAGCCTTTTGCGTAGTATGGCTTTTGATCAATTTGCATGCAAAAGCTCATCTGTCCAGTTATACAAACAAAAAGCGCTTTCCGAGAAAAGAAACTTAAGCGCTATTTTTACAGCAGGTTGCTATACTTGTTTTTTTTCAACTTATCGCTGTGTAAGTATATTCCTATAATGAGGGACACTGTGCAATGTACCACAGATGATTGCATTATGCTGCAGCTTTGTGTTGTTTTAACCCACGAGGCAGTGCGTAGACAAAAAATCATTGCATATATTACCAACACTGGCGCAAAACCACCGAAATGTATGCAACAAATATGCATGAGTTGCAATGCCATTGTTGCAGCCCCCTCCTGACCCCGCGTCTCTTTTGATAACCCTTCCTCTGCCCCTCACTTGCTCCCAGCTGTGCGTTCGTATGTAAAGAGAACATGGGCAGGTGGGGAATGCAATTGCATCATTGGAAATTGTTGTTGTTGTTACAGATATTGTTGCAGATGTTGTTGTTGTTGTTGTTGCTGTTGTTGCTGTTGTTGAGCAGCCATCGCTCATCTGGCTTCTTGACTGCCAATTAAAGTGACACGCTGTCTGTTTGCCTTGTCGTTGCCTGTCAACAGTACGGCAAGGCAAATTGAACTGATGTCGATGGTCCAATCTACCTATACCATATGCCAATGCCACATGCCGCATGCCCCACCTGCCACCACCCACCATGCCACTGACACTTGCTCATTTATTGTCATTTCTAATTTATTTCGCTTGACATTCATTGTCCATTTAGGATTTATATGCAACACACTCCACACTCCTTCCCAAACTTCCTGTTTGTGTTGTGTTTTGTTTTTGTTCAGTGCCTTGCGGTTATTCCATCTGCCTTCTCTTGTCTGTGTTGTGGTTTATTGGCTAACTGCTGTAAAATTGATAAAGTTGACTTTCAACATAATCAAAAGTAATAAATATTGTAGCTGCTGTGCTTGAATGCAATCCTGCCTTGGCATGGCGTCACATGTTTGTCTAACATGCTGCTTTCTCTGTATTCTCAACTCTTTCCATCTGCTTGCCTGCCTTTGTCTGATACTAAACGAATTTATTTGCTTGATTCGATTTGATTTTGACCAAGTTTAGCTCAACGTTCTATTAGCTTTGACTCTATATTTGGCTCTCAGCTACGTGCCAAAATGCAACGCAATTGGGTCAACTTCGTCCTTACGCTTGGCACGTTCAAAACAGACCAGTTTTTGCTACTCCTCCACGTGCTGAGCCTTGAGTTCTGCTTTCTCTTTATCTGAATTTTACTTTCATTCTCCCCGCCTAATCTGACAATCTTTATAGCTGTCCCTATATTTCATACCACTTCCGATTCGGCCTATTGCTTCTGTACGCCAGCCGTTTTGATTTCCTGTCTGTGGCATGTCTGCCCCTAATAAATGTATATAAATATTATTATAATAGCTTTCATTAGACAAAATAAATATTATTGTCCGTCAACCGCCGGAAAATACATACTACATATTGACATATATTCATGTATCATTATATTTTTACCTGACAGGCAAAAATATACATTCTTGCATGAGAATTAAATGTTGCATAATTTCAAATTAAACTCATATCAATTTTAGTATTTTGCTATGCTTAAAGTAAACAAATCTAAATTTTTGTGATTTTAATTTGATTTTTAAATAAAATTAACCTCAATTTTAACCACAATGTATTTAAAATAAATTGAATTAAAATCATTATAAAGTTTCAGCTGCATACTATTTATGATTAATTTGTTAGTTTTCGCTATGGGCTAATAAGCCACTACACGAATTTTCTAGAATACTTTGTACTTTAGCAATGTTTAATATTAATTAAATTTAGTTATGGTATAGGATTATATTTTTAAGAAATTTTATCGCATCTTATATTTAATATTGAATATTTTAAATCTAAAATTCACAATAATACTAAAATAAATAAATAAATAAATCTATTTTAAACTGCTTATATAGTATCTCTTTTAAATATTTGATATTTAAAAATATTATACATTTTAAATTCGAAAATCACGATAAATATTATATTTTTGGGCATTATAAATAGCTTACTGTTTTTCTTGGCAATTATGTTTAGCTAATAAATCTATTTAATTTAATTAATTAATTATATTTTTTTTAATTCTTTTGATTGAATTTTAATTTGTGGTTTTTTCGCTTTTTTTATGAGTTTCCTATGTTTAAGAAAATTCATTTTTCACATATGCAAGTATCCAGTGGTTCTCTTTAGTAGTTCTGAGTTCCGGTTGTCCTAATGTCATGCTGGCTATGTTGATTGTTCCAGTGTCTGTCTGTCACAGTCGGATTGTTTCTGCTCATGTTTGCTTGATTTGCAGTGCTCCGTATCACGGAAAATATCAAATTTCAATAAATCAAATTCAATTTGGACACACACACACACATAGGGAACTATATAGGCACACACTTACACACACATGCACAGAAACTTTGATAGTAATATGTCTTTGTTTCTGTCGCTGGCAAAATATTTGCACAGTCTTGTTGTCTCGGCTGGAGCTCTCTTTATCTCTCCCTCTCCTTATCGTTCCCTCTCTATCTGTCTGTTTTACCCTCTCTTTCCCTCCTTCGATTTCTCCCTCTCTCTCTCTCTCTCTCTCTCTCTCTCTCTCTTCATGATACAATATTTGCCTTGCTTATTTGTATGACTTGCTAGGCGTGAGTGAGGGGGAGTGTGCCCATATTTGTAATTGTATTTGTGTATTTGATTGTCATCAGTTTGATACTCACAAACACACACACAGCCATACACACACACACACACACACACACACACACACACACGTGGCGTTGGGCCTGCTCAAGCAGAACAACAGCTTCTCAAGGGCAACATTCGCTCGAGCCTGAATTTTATTGTTTATTTTGTTTGATATCATGAGGGGACAAATACTACAAGTGTGCAAGAGTTTGCATGTATTTGTGCATGTACGTGTAAGTTTTATGCATGTATGCCGAATGCTTTAACAGCTGTACTATGGGCCAAAACACAGATTATATGACCGAACATTGGCACTTCTTAATTAGTGTTTAATTGATTTTAAATTAAACAATTCCAATTTAATTGTTATGAGATAAGACATTATGAATAAAATTGGAATCTAATGCTATAGTTTATGTATATATTTAATAGTTTAGGTATATATTTCAAATTACACAAATAATAATTTACACAAATAATAATATTTTTACAATAATAATATTACACAAATAATAATATTTTATTTATTTAAATGATTATTTATATTTGACTGATGATTTGTATTATAAGAAAGATTTGACGACTGTAGCCCATTGTAATACCATATAAATATAAGCCATATGTATGGAACAATTTTTTATTATCGTAATTATTATAATTACGAATCGAGCCGCATCTGTTTTAATAATTCAGCTGTAATAAATGGCACAAAAATTTCTAAAAGTAAATGTATGCGTTCAGTTAATTTTATATATTACCGATCAAATTGAATAAAATAAGACCCTTTTTTGATACGCTTAGGGAAGATTTCTAAGGTCTACTGTGTAATGTCTTACCAAAAAACTATTTGAATTTGCTTTTGTATTGACTTATTTCATAAGTAGCTTGGGTGTAATGCTTGGGCGTCATGTACTCCAAGCATAACGGAAATTATATGAAAAACTTTCTTTTAATGGAAGCGACTCCATTGCAAATCAGTGAAAAATGGTATAATAATTTAAAATAAACACTTATATATCAATTAATTTTAAATGCTTGTAATCTGTTTAAGCCGTTATTGTCTGTCTGTCTGGTTGAATGGATCTATTTAAGAAACTCCAACTCATCAAATTTTAAATATAAGCAAGCTTAGGCTTTATTCAAATTGTTTTTGTATCAATGGTTTAAAAAGAAGAATTGCTGGTATCATTGTCTGTTGTAAAAAAAATAATGTACTTAAGAGCAGGTTGTTTCCGACTGATCGGCTACGTTCGTTTTTATGCTTTTCGTGTGCTGACGGCAACGTCAACGTCTGATAAATTCAATTTATTCTTTTCGGCGCAATTTGGCTACGTACTTTTTGTATGAACCTATGTGGGTGGGTTTTGGTATGTGTTTGTATGTGTGTATGCGAGTTGTCGGGTATTTTCTTTCCATTTATATGGAAAAATTAGCTAACGGTTTGTGTGGGTTAAGCGCACGGTCGCGCACTCGTACATGCACATAAAAGATCTCCATTCGTACTCAAATTAAATGTAGCATACTTTTATGGGGCAGCTTACAAAAAATGAACTTTTGCATAAGTTTTGTGAGTCTTACGAATTGGTTTTGGAATTATTTTAATACGTTCACATTGCAGGCAAATTGTTTGTAAACATAATGGAACACTTGCGGCTAAACTTCCAACAAAAATAATCGAATGCGAATAATGGCAATCGATTAAAGAAATATCCAATAAAAAAAGGGTGAGCTTCAAGCGAAATTGTATTTTTTGTTTGTTCAATTGTGCTAGAGAAAGCAAAGAAACGTTGCAGTTTGATTTTATTTTTGATTCTAAAGTGCTTCGACTTAAAGTTGAATATTTTTTTCTACATTAGGTGCATTTTTGAAAACTATTTGTTGCATTTTATCTGGTAGACTTTTATCCATCTAAAGCAAGTAAATGCCACATAAACCGTAAGAAACTAATTTGGTGTGACCTGAATAATATTTATTAAATAGAGATTTTCTTAGAAACAAGAAATGATTTATTATAGACATATCCGCTTGAAATAGATTTAAAATTGTTTTCGTTCTATTACAATATGGTTATTATTTATGGTTGCCTACTATTTAGATTTTTTTTATTTTTTTCTGTATGTTTATTGCCCATGAGTAAATCATAAACCTTTCGGTAGCAAATCAAATTCAGTCAGGCACAGGCGTTTCCGCTCGTGTCATCAAAACTAAATAGACTTCCGTTGCGAACATTATGTATATTGGCACTGATTGAGAGTAGATGGAGTTAAGTTTGTTTCTTGTCGTTTATGTTGCTCGTTCATTGACCTTCTTCTTTCAATAAAATGGCTGTTGTCGCGTTGACGCTGCGTTTGTCTTTGCCGTTGTCATTGTGAAGCGTCATTTTTCAAGCTCTTTAGTTGTCGCCAGGCTGTTCATGTTGTTGTCCCTCATTTATAACAGCAGCTCGGCAATCTGCAGGCTAAAATGATTGCATTTAGACGTTGCATGAGCGTCAGTGCAGCAGCAGCAGCAACAACAAGGAATAGGAAGAGGACGGTGACTATTTTAGTTAAATTAATGACGCTCTATTTGCCGTGCAAGTGCCAAGCCAGTGGCTGTGATAAGTGCTACTGGCGTATAAGTAGAACAAACAGCGCTGCACAGGTGCAACATATGCCATGCATTGCTGTTTAAACAGAAATGCGTTTATCGGTAATTATATTGCTCCAATTACGTGAGCTCTGTTTAAAATCATTTATTTTCCGTACTTAGAGCAGTTGAAATAATTGGTTGTTTTATGTATTCTATGCTCACTAATAAAATGTATAGAAATATATATTAAATATTACTTGAAACTTATTATAAAAATATTATGCTAACTTATTCTTTATAAAAATAATAATTTTATTATTGTAGGAAACAATAATAGACAGATCGTTTTGGTTCTTCTGAATTTATAATAAAATAATATGGGAAAATTTAAGTCAACTAATTGTGCTCTCAATAGCCTAAGCAACGTCCCACGCTGCGTATGCGCAACATATCAATTATTGATCTATGATCTATGAGATTTGTTAAGATCATTTGTGGAAATATTTAAAGCCAGTTTAAACTGAGTTTTTATGGCATTACGGAGCTTACATTGAATCTGAATATTCTAAATATGCCAACGCTGCGTATGCGTAGTGCAGCAATTAAACTAAACTTTAAATAGCAATTATTTCTTGAAATATCAGATCGGTTTCAAAAATTACCGCACCCTGACGGCCAATATATATGCGCATAAGCCCAATGATATCAATGCGCGATTATCGGTTTTAATAATGAGCACAGCCCGCCGAGGCCACAGACCCACAGCCGTAGTTGAGGCCGGGCAGCGGCTGTGCGTATTGGCAAATGACCCAAAAATTTATTGAATCGGCCACCACATTCAATTGTGGCTAATGTATGCACACAAACATACATAAACACACGCCTCTACATACATACTACTGCCTGGGGCTGTTGAAATTTGTAACAATTGAAAAAAAAAACAAGTGGTTGCGCATTAAATTGCATTAAATTATTCTGCGTAAAAACTATTTATATAAATTTATAAATATTTAGGTATTGCAATGACCTTGTGCCTATTATAAATAAATAAAGAAGATTTTTGCAATTATACACATGAATAGAAGCCATGTTTATAATTAATTTAAAACAATAATTTACATAATTTATACAAACAAAAATATGTAAAGCTGTTCGTGCTTCATACAAAACATGCTTTCAATGTTTTCAACAATATATATTGTTAGCAAATAAAGTTAAGCATTGCTTAGCATATCTTTGGGGATTCGAAACACAAATGCAATTTAAAATTTTCCACAAAATGGAAAATTTTGGACAACAGATTTTGCCGGCAAGCTCATAAAATGCATATGAGTTTTTGTTTTCCATTCCAAGTGCAGAATGAATATAAAACATGCCTTAAAGATATGCTTTCTGCTTCGCTCTTCATTCCACGTAGTCTCATACATTTTGCAAATAAATATTCCAGCATTTGAAGTCAAATGAATGTCGCATGTAGCTGCAAACAGCGTTGAGCTGTGCAGAACTAAGCTGGTATGTGAGAGCAGTAAAAGCTGCTCAACTTGCCATAAAATTGCAAAACAAATTTTGT
Organism: Hypselothyrea guttata; assembly: GCA_035045125.1. Lineage (NCBI taxonomy): Eukaryota > Metazoa > Arthropoda > Insecta > Diptera > Drosophilidae > Hypselothyrea > Hypselothyrea guttata. The sequence continues at coordinate 25,389 of JAWNNJ010001491.1, forward strand.
TATAGAAATTGAAAAAAAAAAAAAAACAGAAATAAAGTTAGCTCGCTTACAGCTCATACTGGCAGTTGATGCTGTTGGCATGACGATCCAAAGTATCAAATTTTAAATCGTGCTTCATTTCTGATCAGCTTATAATTGAATTGGTACGATGAGAAGCCATACTGATACAGCTTAGTCAATAATTATAAATATTCTCACGTTTAGGAGAACATTTGAAAACATTTAGACAATTTCAATAGCTGTTAAATAATATGGTTATCTTTAATACAGTGTAATAATATTAATAATGGAATAGTTGCTTAAGTAATTCTTGGGTTTGTGCTATTTGTAAATACATCTTTTCTACATTTTGGTTGCTGAATTGTTAAATACATGCCTTGCCTTCGTAGTCGAGTATTTCAGCTATGCCTTTTACCAAATGTGCTAAGGAATTTTGAGTTTGGCGTAAATCTAGTGGACAACCACAAAGTGCACCTCAACTTGTTCGTAGAAAGGACATGTGCCTTAACATGCTTAGAGAATTTCAATTATTTTATTAGCCACGTGGCGTAGGGTTTCTCAACTTACCTCCATCTCTCCCTCCAAAACGTAGTTCTCTGGGCACAAAAAGGGATAGCTTGGGCGGCCTGAAGCTCAGCTCAGGTGAAAGTGTGTCAGGCATTGTTTACGGTTTTAGGGAAGCTGTTTTATAACCGGTAGCGATTATTATGAAATATGCAGCATATGGATTGTTGAGCGTAAGGCAGGAGAAGAGCCTGGGCCAGAGCTAAGCTGGCAAAGCTTGACTGGGGCTGCCTGGTAGCTTGGCATAAATCTTTCATGTATGTATATGAAAGCATATTTACTAATAACCAAATATCCTTTCTCCAGCTACAAAAGGCTCTGTTGTCCTAGAGCGCAGCCAAAAAAAGGACACACAATGTATGCAAGGGGAGCTGAGCGGAGAAGGGGAAAAGAGCCAACTATCGACGCTACTTTCGCATTTAGTTGAGTGCTTTGGGCCAAGTTTTTGTCTAAAGGGGACACTAAGAACAATGAGAGCAGCCAGCGACTATATTCGCCCCGGCTTCATGCATATTTTTAATTAAAGCAAAAATAACGAATAAAAATCCGCGCTCAAGGCAATACAACACAGCAAAAAGACAACACATGAGCCTATAAATAAATGAAATATTTGTGAACAACCGTTCACATTCCCAGCGAGTTTTCGGCGCGTTAGTGTAAACCAAGCCAGGAAAAAGGCCGCCAAGGAACTACAAACAAGACCATAAATGAATTCAATTACATTAAGTTTTGTTTTGTTTTTCTCTCTTCCATCTCTATCTCTTTGTGCATGCGAAAGAGAAACCGTAATGCGTACGTTATGCTTTATACGTAGGGCAATAAAAATCCAAAAAACGAATGCGCAAGGAGAGGCAACGGAGAAACAGCGAAAATAAAGCTAAAGCATTTAATACCCTGCTTCTAGATTACATATCATTTTATTTTATAACAAACTGAAGTTTCGATTGAATATGTTTAAGGTTCTGTAGGTTCTAATCATGAACGAGCAAGCATTTATACATACTCATCTATGGTTTCACCAAAACTGTCACATATGCAAAAGACACTGTTTCTCAATTTCCGAGCTCAAAGTATCTTTATCGAACAAAAAGCAAACGAGCAGCTTCTTCAAACATTCTGTTGATCACTCTTTTTGCGAGTTTCTTTCAAGGTGTCGAGTAAAAACCTGTCAATTTCGAACAGCACACATAATAAGTATTCATACGGCTTTAACGGATTAAGAAAGCTATAAAAATGTGCAAACTACTATGTAATAATTTTGGCCAAACTGTGTGCTTCTTTGAATCAAGCTTTTGTACTCTTATCGAGGGTATACTATAGTTTCATATAAAAAGGAGAAAGAAACATTTTACGTACGCGAACCGCAGCAATTTAAACAATGTCCATTGCAGTGCAATTGGTGTTTTTACGCTCCACAGTTGGCCGACATGGTGGTGGTGGTGATGGTGGTGGTGGTGTGGTGGTGTCGGTGGCTGCATTGCATACTAAAAGAAACGGTTTGAGCCCTTAAGGGCCAACCCATGAAATAGTGATGGATGTTGCGGCTTTTGTACATAGTTAAGCGAAAGTACGCAAGGTGCCTTGAGGTCAGTCGAACAAAGACGCCGCAGAAGGGTCACAAACAATAGCTGTAGATTAAAGCCAAGTGCTCTTGAGCAAGTTTCAACTTTGATAATCCTTTGCTGGCATTCCGAGTCACAAAGTCATTAATCAGGTGCATAAACTAACCCGCCTGCCCCTGTCCTGAAGCTGCTTGTTATGCAGTTGCATGCGATAGATTACACGGCACCACAAAAATTTATACAAAGTTGCTAAACTCTTGAAGCAACATTCCGAGCTGATACGGAAGCTGGCCTATGCTTGGAGGGCGGTTGTCGCCTGCAGTTTATTTGCGAAATGGACATTAAAATATATTTACTATATAAGTAGTTCGCTGCAGAGTTGCCACGTTTATCTGCCCTAAAGCGTGCCAATGCTTCATCTTGTCTCTCTGCAAGTTTCCTGTGCACTCTGTCGATATCTCTCGCCTGCTTTAACGCCGTTGTCCTGTGGCTGCGGCTCAGTTTGAGGTTGAGGTTGAGGCTGCTCCACCGTGGGCGTTAACCGAAAATCGATGGCTTCGCAAATGGAACGGATGATGTATGCGGTCTGCGTCTGCCAAGTGGAAAAGTTGTGTACCTTCTAGCTGTATCGCGTGGAGATTGAGAGGGGATGGGGAGGAGGTTGAGGATGAGTGGGGGAGGCAGCGAGGGCCGCAGTAAATGTAATTGGAAGTTGCGGCCTGGGCAGCGCCTGACCAGCTCATTGTTTACACACTCTCGCTATCATCCGCAATGATTAACTGCACCACACTTGCGCAGAGCAACCGCACAGCTTGTGGCATGTGGCATGTGGCACCTGCAGACGATGTACATGCAACTGCAGACACTCAACGCCTTAGCTTGTACGGCTCTCGTTGTCCACTTAACTGGCTCCAGCTGTAATGCGAGTCGTCAATCAGCTCCGGTTACGTCAGCGGCGTATACTCTGGCAACGCTCAGATCGAGGCGTTGCATGTGTGTGTTGCATGGTGCACATTGTACGGTACGCCATGTCAAGTCAACGGGTAGCAAATGCTAATGGACGCCATTAAACACTCTCGCTGACAAAGTGCCCAGAAGACTTGTCTATCAGCCAGCACCAAACTGTTGTCGACCACGTAAATGCTGCAATTGACTCGGGTATTACAACAATTGCGATGTCTGCGAGCGAAAAAATAAGCAATCAAGGTACACCAAAAGGTTATGTAACGTACAGCAGAAACAAGAAGAGGTGATGAAAGAACTGGCTAGTGTTTACTAAGTAAATTATAAATTACTTTAAATAAACCCCATTCATGTTTGGTATATTCATATAAAATAATCTGCTTACCAAACATTAATTTGAATTTAGTTAATTCCTTATGATGATAGGTATTTTGGGGAATGGATATATTAATTTGCTTGTCAAGGAAATTAAGAAAAGCAAAAGTTGGTCGAAATAAATACCATCGATGAGCGTGAACATAGTTAATTCTAAATTTTAAAATTGTCCCTAATTATTACTTGTTTTGTATACCTATTTAGTATAGTAAAGTGAATTTATGTTCGCTCTACTATATTTCACGGATTAATATTATAAATACCTATAACCCTCTACACTGGATATAAAATGCTCTGTATTTTTATTATTATTAAATTTTGCAGTAAAGCGGTTCTATTGAGTGTATTAAACTTACGTTTTTATGCATTATTTTATGATTTCACTGAGCTGTCAAATGCAAGTATTTCTTGTAGAAAGTTCAAAGCACTTAAATACACTTCACGTATAATGCTTGAAAACTTATGTTTGTCGTTAAGGAATAACAGTTTATTGCATAAAAACAGTTCAGCCTTTAACAAACATCATCTGAAATTGGCTGACATTTATGATATATATTTTAGATGCTTGTAAATGTAACAAGAATATAATTATAAATGAAGGCATTTTGTAAGATTCAATTGATTGCAGTACATTTTATGCATTTACAATCATTTCAATATAGTATTTAAGCGACAGACATTTCATATTTTTAACTATTATGCAAAAATATATTTGTGACTTTTGAAGTTAAAATTGCTTAAATAATCCCAACTACTAAGCGATTAATAAAATTGCGTTATTTTCATCTTGCGTGTTTTGAATTTCCTCTTAAATATTCATGCTGTCAATGACGATTAAGTATTTTTTTGACCTTACCTGAATTTCTTTGATCTCTCAGGCATGAGCTTAAGGTTAAATCATCTTCAGACTTCATTTAACTTGGCTGACAGAACGCGGCGCTTGGCAGGCCAGTCGCAGGTCTATGCAGCTGTGGGGTTCGCTAATATCGTTTGGCCTGGCAGCAAAGTAAACATTATCATCGACATAGAATAAACATGCATAATGGAGCATCTTAAATGCAACTTATTTTGCATAGTTAAGCATTTGAGTGGCATCAGCAACGGCAACGGCAGCGGCAACGGCGGCTGCTCTGCTACTTTACTAACTTTGATACTTCCACTCGACTCGCCGCGGCTCGGCTCGCTCTGCTGGCAACTCAATAAAAATATCTAAACTTGGCAGCAACAGCAACAGCCACGCTTGCCTATAAAAAGTATGCTCTTCTATGGGTCTATGTCTAGGCAGCACTCTGAACGTTCCTCTGGCACTCACGGCACTGAAAGCAGCCGACGTTTTTCCCAGCCACTTGCCATATTTACACCAATTCCCTTGTCTATGTGCCAAGCACATTTTTGCCCTGTTCTTTCTTTCTTTCTTTCTGTTTCTGATATTTTGTTGTTGTGCCATGGCACACGCCCACAACAGCAACAAGCCTCCTCGTTCAGTAGCTTTTGCTACTGTTTCTGCTGTTTAACTAAAAAATTTAATATTGTTGATGCCTGCTCGTTGCGTCTTCTTTGTGCCACGTTCTTGGCCCTGACTCCTGGCCAACATCATCATGAGCAGTCTGAGCAGAGGTTTGGCATAAGTTCCTTAAACAAATTTTTGGTATCAACCCATCTGACTAGCACTAACTATTTATATCTTCTCAGTGATTTGGCAGCGGTTGACTCTATCTGCATGAACATAAAGCAGAATCACACTTGATCAGTGGCACGTTGAAAGCAGACTAAAAGATTTTCACAATTTCCGTAACATATTTGTTTTTGTTTGACTAATATTGTATATGCTTCCCTAGCAATTGCTGCATTATAATTTTCAGCCTAAAATATGTATTTATATTTCTAAGTTTTGGCTTAATAAATTGCGTTAGTAGACAGTTCTGCGGATCTCACTTGGCGTATGCTTAATGTGTGGTAGGACTTTTTTTTTAACTAATACTTCAAATTCTGTTTCTTTATTATAATTTTCAATTATTATTATAAATTTCTAATAAATGTATTTATATTTCAAGTTTGGCTTAATATATTATATTCTCAATCAGTTCTGCGAGTCACACATGGCGTATGCTTAATGTGTGTTATGTCTAATGATGTTGGCACTGGGCATTTTTCAACTAATTATAATAGGTGTTATCTAATAGGTATCTGCCGACCTCTTTTGGGCTAAAATAATCATTTTGTTTAGCGAATAAGCAAACAACGAAGCTTTGATCAAACCAAGCGAGCATGAAAAAACATGCATATGTTTTCCGTTTTTTCTGTCGCTGCGCGTAATTAACGCCGTGTGCTTCTGCTCCAGTTGTGTTCCTATCCAAGTTTATATGCAATCCTACTAAAGGTAGGTGCTCATTATAATTAAAAATAGGAACTCCCACTCAATGCACATGAAACGCAAAGTCAACGCCAAAGCAAGATGGCGAACTCTCGACTAAAGCTGAAGTTAGAGTTTCTGGGAACTCATTGAAGCATCAAATTTCCTTCTTTCTGTTTAAGGAGAACTTAATAATCGATGCAGACTCGTTGTGGACCAAGGCCAACGTGCTGGAGCGTGTTTGCTTAAGCTTAGCTAAGCATTTAATGTAAACCAAATCAAGCTTCAAATGGTTTTTAAGCTGCACAAAATGCGGCATTTTAAATGGACAGCGGATTCTAAAGCTTAAGTGGACATTTTGTTCAATAAAATGCGATTAAACATTTTTCGGTGTCTTTAATTCAAGTTACAACTTTAAAGATACTTTGTGATTGATGGTATGAGCTGAAAATTGTTTAATGTTATAATAATAGACTTGTTAACTTTGTATCATTATTTATACACACTTGACTGAAAAATTTAAGAAAAACTTTATAGATAAATCCTTTATATTATGCAATTTTGTATGAAATTTATTGCATTCTGATCTTCGCATTTTTCAAATTTTTCTTTTGTACTTATTTATGTAAAAGTATTTATTTAACAAAAGTCTAACATATTTGTCTGTAAGAATTATATAATAAAAGCAAATAAGATCTTACAAGAATAAAGGAATTTTGAATACTACACTTATTAAAGTTATTGCATAATTTGTTGCTTTAACTTTTCTAATTGAAATCTAACATAATCACAATTTTCACAGAATATTATTGCAGATATCATTAGGTTACGCATTCAATATTCATAGAGTTGTCAACTCAATTTACACCCTTCCTCTGCTTCCATCTCTTATTAGTAGAAGCCATTCATAGCTTCATTTTACTCTTTGCCATTTAGTGGCTACGTAAGAGCTCTGGTGGCAGTCATTTTATCTGTTTAATTAAAGGCTGCTATGACAATGAGCCGACCCCATTACTAACCACTTTGTACCCATCCCACACACACATACACACACACATGTATAGAGTGTTATGGAGGCTGAGGTGTCATCATGGCTGTGGCTTGGGCAGCTGGGTCAATGCCAAAAAACCCACATAGGAAACCCGCTTTGAGCCATTTGTGGAATGTGCTGCTGTTGTTGTTGTAGTCGTTGATGGAGTTGTTGTTGCTGCTGTTGGACTAGTCGCTGCCGGGTGCCAAACTTATGCTAGTTAAAGTTTATATATAAACAAAACAAAAAAAAAAGAAAACCACACCAAAAAATGCCCAAAAAATATTTAGAATTTTTCGGTTATGCCGTGGCATTTCTTGCCTGGCTCTTCTAAGCATCAGTTGCTGTTGTTGTGTGTATTGTGATGCCATTTTACTGGTTTTTGGCCACACACACGTGATGCAAAAAGGCAACACTGCCATATGACTCGACTAGGAGATATCCTTTGAAAACATGTGCGTTAAGTTTACAAATAAATTTGCTGCATATTTTAATAAAAATGTTGTATATCAAATAGCATTTATTTAGTTGAATAATTTTTTAATTATTTATTTTTTTAATGGGTATCTTCCAGGCACTTATACACAAAAATGAAACAAACTTGCTGGCATGTTGCACTAATTTTTTATATTTTTTGTTGGTGCGATTGTTTGTATTTCTCTAGCCATTTTATTTAAGCGGATTATTTTGGCACATTTGCGCATGGTTTTTTGCAATGTGTTTGTATAAATATTAGAGCGTGTGTGTGCTACACTTAGGCTGGGTCTGATGGCATTGGAATGCCTAATGAAAGTCCAAGTAGATGTACGTAAATATGTGCAAATGATGTGTGGACTAACACAATCATACTCACACTTTGACTCACAAGCACTCATTACAACTCACACTCACACTCACGAGTCCAGAGTGCCTTGTTTGGCATTGTGACAAAAGTTATTTAATTATGATTATGCTGAAGCTGATGCTGTTTGCTGCTTGCTGCTTGCTGTTAACTATTACAGCTCAGCTGTGAGCTGTTAGGTCCTTGCTGCGCATTTCTGCCGAAAATTTACTTAGTTTTGCACTAAAGCGCCACAGGCTCAGCAAATGTAGACATAAAACTTAAACACACATACGCAGAGTGCGCCCTGACCAAGTGTCAGGCGTGTGGAACAAGGGGCATGTCGTGGGGAAGGGGCAGGGGCAGGGGCAGGACACTTGTCAGCTCACATGCAGAGCTCAATGTCTGCACTTGGCTTTGGCTTTGGCTTTTGCGCATCAGGGTAGGTCTGGCCTGAATCTCGGCCTGGTCAGCTACATGTTAACTTTGGCGCTAATGTCAAATCCTTGGGCAACAGCCTGTCGCACGCACAACAAGCAGCTGTCGTTGCCACGCCCACAAAGTATGGCCACACTTGTGCAGTTGCAGTTGCAGAGTGCACACTGCAAATGCATTTGAGCATTATCATTTGTGAAAGTTTAACAGCAGGCCATTTCTAATGAAATAATCGTAAATATACGCTTAACAAATGGTCTTTGACAATTTAATTATTTCATTCATGTTTTGTGCACCAGGATAATCCAAGAGTGAAATTTATATAGGTATAATATTAGATAACCCAATTTATAATTCGGAAAAACTATATTTTGTAAACTACACTAAGGAAAAATTCACGAAGCATCTAAATTTTCATTAACACTCGTATGTTTTATTAATTAATTGTTATTTAATTAGAAAAAAACTTTTTTCTTATAAAAGCGCAATCTTGCACAAAAAAAATAAGTCAATGAATTTTCAGTCCAATTCTTAAAATCAAATATTATTTTATTATTAATACTATTATTATTTCAAGAAACAAATCTTAACAGGTTTTGCTAATTCGTTATAATAAACTCTTGATTGAAATTTAATTTACAGGCTAAATTGTCTAGACTGAACAAATTAAATTAGGTGAATTTAAATATAAATTTCTTTTAAATTTTACCTCATGTGTGAGTTTGCTTGCTATAGTTTATGTGAATAAATTTTAAATAATATTACCTAAATTACTATTGAAAAGCTAACAATTCATGTGAATTGTCATCATTAATCATCTTATTAGTCGGTGAGCAAATGCACATTTTAAATGGGGAAATCATTTCATTTGCAATCACTGTCAGCTACTGACAGTATTAAAATCAGTTTATAAATGTCAGAAGCTAATGTTCGAGTTCAATTCATATGCATGTTTCATTTAGTCTGGTATTTAGCCGTAGGCCAGAAATTGAAATTTTCCATGATGGAATGAACCTGTGTAAAGGTGTGTGTGGTTCATCTCATTACTCATGAAAATCAATGTTTGAGTTTCTCTTCTTTGCTGAATGATTTGAACTCTTTTGTCTGGCCTGACATCAAGAGAATGACAATCACATGCGGTTCATGCAATTCGATACGCCTAGACGAATGAATGAGTTTCATAGAGACAGATGATGACATGAGAGTTGCTTGCATAATGATTCTAATTAAATTTCCATTTTAATGACCAAATCGAATCTCTGGCCTATTTCTTGGCTGAGTGGGTGCCAAGCCCTTAATAATTAAAATTAGGTAATTGAGCAGCTTTTCTATTACCTCTTAATTACAATGTTTATAGCCTGCGTCGAATCGGAGAGTCAATTATTGTGTACTTCAGGTTGAAAGAGCCTTAGTTGCATTCTGCTCCCACATGCTGCATACTTTCAGCTCCATTCTGACTAGTTGGCCAAGAGCGCAATAACTAAATGGCCCAGCAGCAAACGAGTAAACAAATTAAAGTTAGCCAACGCAAAGGGCGAGCGGCGAAAGAGAGGGAGATAGTGAGCCAGAGAAAGAGAGGGAGAAGCGTACAGGGGGCAACAAATTGCACTTTGACGGTACCATGGCAAGTTTAGTGCCCCGACCTCGACTCTTGCGTTGAGCTGTTGTATAGGAGCGCCTGCCAATCCCCTCAAGCTCCGCAACGGCATGGTATTCAGCGGTTGTCCCTGGCGACCAAAAAAGCCGGAGAGACTGACAGAGGAGGCAAGAGAACGAGAAAGAGGGGCAGGAGAAAGAGCGCTTCACACTAAGAATATTGTTGGAGCTACAAAAAAGGAGGATGCACCAAGCTGAGATGGATGAGTGGCAGCCACAGCGGTGGTAGTCAGTTTGCTCTCTCTCTCTCTCTCTCTCTCTCTCTGCGTATCTCCCTATCTTCCTCTAAAGGAAAATGGAAACGGGTAAACAAAAAAAAAACAATACAACTGTAGAAATTAATTTCAAGTAAACGAAATGAAATGAAACAAGGGAAATTACAAAGTTTTAATTCAAACATTCGCATTCGTTTGCAAATACTTAAGCTGCAGTTTTAGTAGTACACTCAAAAAAATACTCGGCAATACGTTTTTAATTCAAGACACAGCTGGGTCAAAATTCAACTAATTTTCTTTATAAATAAGGTTTTTAATTCCTTCAGAATACCTGAATATAAATATTTAATCAGGTTATTAGTTCAGTGCATTATTGACTGTATTGATAATCAGTATTGACAATCAGTTACTTATAGCAGGGGTATTTATACAAACATCAGCTTACTATTTATAAAATGTGGGTAGAGCTTTTATATTTTATTAAAACCATAGATAACGTTCGGTTTGAAGATTCACATTTTATGGCGTTGGAAAAAATTGAAAAGAAATATATCGAGTGTGCTTAAGTATCAAATCTCGCTGCTCCAACTCTCGGTGGCCCAACTCTCGCTAGCCCAACTAGTTATAAAATCTTTAGCTGTTTTTCTGAGTGTACTGTAGTGCTGTATTAAAGCCGGTTGGGTGGGTGGAGCGGCTTGGCAATGGGAAATATTTCCCAGAGACTAAACGAAATGTATTACTTTTAGCTGCTGCCTTACAGCATTGCAATTGCATTTTGAGACGCCTGCCATACACCTGACCTGTCCTCATCCCCATTCCCCTTCCCCCTCCATATCACCATTCCCACTCCCAATCCCAATCCAACACTAACTCCGCTCCTGCTCAATACGGCAGGGGAAACTTGCATGTTTATGCCCTGCAGCGTTGCATTTGCGCCTGTTTCGCATTTTGATGCAAAGCTGCTGCTTGTGGGTTGCATTTAATTGCAAATTAAAATTCTGCGCTCAAGACTTTGTATGCAAAGAGCTGAGAGACGGACGAACCGACAGACGGACGGCCTGAGCCAAGTCCCCGAGTCCTTTAGGGTAGCTGCAGCTAAAATAAATAAATGTTGCCACTTCTGAGGGCGCAAGCAACTCTGCTTCCAGTTGAACTTCGAATGTCTCTCGCTTTCTCCGGCTTTCTTCCCATATATCTCATTCTGCATGTGTGCGTGAGGTTGCGTCTGTATTTGTGTGCACTTTGTGTTTTTGTTTTACTTTAGCAGCGAGCACACGAAAACTTAACACAACTTTACTCTTAGCCCGTTTGCTCGAATTAAATGTTGGCCAAAAATATCGCTGCCAAAAAAAGTTGTCAGCTGTGCCACTAACAACAACCAGGACAGGATATGGAAGAGCACATGGAACGCCCGGGCCCAGAACGCGACGCAGTTGCACATGAACAAATTAAATGGTTTCCGACTTCCGGCAGACAGCAAAAACGGCTGTTTCCATATTACTCTCTCATGCTACATAAACACAGGCACACACACACGTTGCCACATTCACATTTACATTTACATCTGCATGTTTAATGCGCCTGGTTCACCATTTGCGCTCTTCCGTTCTCCTTCGGTGAAAAATTCCGCTGAATATGGATTTATAGCTTTAAATAGCTACAGAGCTGGTTAAGTTGTCAACACACATACTAGAAGCCGTCGACAAGCTATAAATTAGCATACCATGTTCCAGGCTTCGACTTGGACAAACGGCAAACAAATTTTCGGCATTAAGGATTAAGGGATTAAGCCGATTTCTATAACAATTTATATTTAAACCAGAATAACTCGACAGCCAAATTCAACAAAAACAACAATATTTAATACAGACTGAATTAATTTACACTGGTAATGTACCTGCATTTATTGCAGATCTTAAAATATTTTTGAGGTCTGACCCACATTCAATAAATTAAAAATGCATATTTATTTGCTTTATCATACTTTCCATTTTCATATATTTTATTTTTTAATGTATACATATGCCATGTCATTCAGTTGAATTTTATTTTTATGGTTGATTTTTGAGGCGACTTTGCTATGTTGATTTATTTTCATTTTTTTATTTATCAAATCTTTGAAAGCATGTTTAATTAAAAAACTAATTTGGCGTTTCAAAATGTAAACAACAAATTAATTAAACCACAACTTTTCATTTTAACTGTGCAGCATAAAGAGCTGTTTTTCGAAGACTGATTTATTTATTTTAAAATAATATACAAATTGAATATTATTTTCATTAGTTTTTATTGAGGTTGCTATCAATGAAATAAAATGCATTTTTTTTTTTGCATTTTTTGTCGGTATACAATTATATTTCTTTTGTATTGAAAGCTAACCACCATATGCCGAAATTTCACAATTTACATCTAACAACATTTTTTTTGGAAATTAAACACCAAAAAACATCGATTTTTTTTATATTTAACCGAATTAATGCAAAATACTAATGCCTGCATTATTGTTTAGTCCAACATAATTCTCTAAAAGTTCGATAAGCCACAAAAAAAGGTGCTAAAAAATAGGAGAATATTCAAATCAAAATGCCAGCTGGCCAAAAACAATACACTTTGATGGATAAAATTGAATTAAACATTTTTGGCGGTATTGTATATTTTCCATTAAAATTCAGCTGCAAATTGTTCCCGGCCAGACCAGCAAAAAATGTACAAATAAAATGTGGAAAAAATGACAAAATAAACTGCAGTAGAAAAATAAAACAAAAATATAGGGACGGGGCAGATCAGTGGGACGGAGGCTACAGTCGGACGTAACCGACCGTAGGAGACCCTTTACTTTGAGTATATGTACATACAAACACAATCAGACGCACACACACTAAGCTACCCGCGTATGCAAGGCACACCACCCCCCCTCTGCCTAGTGCGACAAGTTGTCTGTGGCATATGTTCGCTGTTTCTTATCCGATCGCGACAAAATTTACAGCGTCGATAGAGAATGTCATAAACTAGTTTAATACCAAATTACAAATCAATAGCTTCAAAACTGTGGCTGCAGTAGCTTTTTGCGGTTTGCGGGGGAAGGGGGGGAGGTATCCAAAATCTAAAACAAACTCGTGCTGCTTACTGATTAGGAGAATCTAAATCCCGAATATGGTGTTTTTAGCTCTTATAGTTGCTGAGATCTAGGTGTTCATACAGACAGACAGACGGACAGACGGACAGACAGACAGACAGACAGACAGACAGACGGACAGACGGACAGACGGACATGGCTATATCGACTCGTCTTGTCGTCCTGATTAAGAATATATACTTTGTGGGGTCTGCCACGCCTCCTTCTGGGTGTTACACACATTTCCTCTTTGCACTAAACTAATAGACCCTTTTTACTTTTTTAAAGTAAAGGGTCTAAAAACAACAAAAAAAAAATTTGGACAGGGCAGATCAGTCGGACGGGACAGATCAGTCGGACGGGCCCGACTGTAGAATACCCTGTGCATTTTATTTTATATACAATTTTATAAAACTGTCACTCTAAGCGTATCAAAAGTATTTCTTCTTCTTCCCTTTTTACGTGCGCCAGCTGCACTGCGCTGCGCTGTTGCTGCTGCGCTGCTGGGCTGCGCTACCAATTGCGTAGCTTATATCTACTTTGTTTATTAACCGATTTCAATGCGCTTTTCGGGATAGTTAAATATAATACAAGAGAGCTTATGTTCCAAATAACAACATTCTATGCTTAATATAACGCTTGTTATTCAACTTTTTATGTTAAAAAACACGAGGTTGTTTGGGTTTTATTGATTTTTGGGCGTAAAGGGGGCGTGGCGTCCAATTTTCGAAATAAACTTGATCTGCGTAAGATAACTACCTATCTATAGCAACCAAAACGGCATCTCTAGCTTTTGTAGTTGCTGAGATCGACGCGTTCATCCAAACAGACAGACAGACAGACGGACAGACGGACAGACGGACAGACGGACAGACAGACAGACAGACAGGGCTAAATCGACTCAACTCGTCTCCCTGATCAAGAATATATATAGTTTGTGGGGTCTGCCACGCCTCCTTCTGCCTGTTACATACATTCGCACAAAGTTATTAACCCTGTTTTTCCCATTTTTCAAATGGGCACAGGGTATAATGATAACAATATTTGCCTGCTTTTGCATATTGTGTGTGAAAAAATGTTGGGCTGAGTGAATTTTAGCTTAGAACTGCATTTATGTGATGACAAACTGACCAAAAACTGCAACTGCAGGATGGAAAAATTGCTGTCACAACACAAAAATGGACGCACATGCCACACACCAAAACACCTGAACAACCGTCGAGTGGCAGGGTGGTGCGAGGAGGTGGGTGGGTGGTGTAAAGTGGGTTGCATCCCACAACCACAATACATAAAACCGCTTAAGTTTTCATTCAACGAACTGTGAAACTGCATTTGAATGACGCCGGGCGCGATGAAAAGCAACCATATAAAAAAGGGGCCAAAAGCCGACGGAATCCGCTGAACTTGAGCCATCTGAGTGCAGTTGGGTGGACTTTTGGAGGGGTTTCAGGGGTGTTGGGGGTGTTGGGGGCGTTGGGGGCGTGTGTGTTATGGCTGTCAATGTTTATAATAAAAGTGCGCGACTTGTCGCACATTTAGCACACGAGCAGGAGGCAAATGCCTGTACATGCTCGACTTTTTTGCTCGTTTAGATTTGCAGATTATGTTTTGATGAAAATAGAGTAGGAAAACCGCGACTGATGACGATTTTGCAACCTGCCAACAGCTGCTGCTGTTCTGCAGCTAACAAAGGCTGAAATGAAAAGAACAAAAAAAAAATCGAAAGAAAATGTGGAATACACAGAGGCAAGCGTTGAAATCAGCCCTTGAATCGTCAACCTGCTGCTAGCAAACGAACATGTAAAATACTGCTGACTACAGCAAAAGAGGCAGGGTAAGGGAAAAGCCAAGTTACACCCACATAAAAACCGCAAAAGCCAAATAAAAATGCTGGCTGTGACGTGACGGACCACGGACTAGAACCCAGAATCCGCAGACGACTTCAGCCATAACACACTACATGGCATAGGCAGTCGAATTTGATGGACAGCTCTAAAAAAAGGCAATAACAGAACAAGGCTGCAGTCGAGAAAGTCTGTATAAGAGATTATTTAAGTACAAAATCTTGCTTTTATTTTATTTTGAAATGTTTCTAACTTGGGTTTCGTTGCGAATTGAATTATGAACCTTATCCCCAAAATATTTTTGACATACGCAGTCTACAAGTTTATAGTGCGTTTTAAGCTTTATTCAACCAAAGAGGACGCAGGTAAGTGGAACGAAAGGCTACAGTCGGACGTACTCGACAGTAGAAGATTCCAAAGAATTTTATATTTCAATAACTACTACAAATAAATTTAATTATTTTTGCGGATTGAATTCGGTAATAAGATGATGAGAAATCAAATGAGATATCGATGACTAGATATTAAAAATCGAAACCAAGTCAAAATTAATAAATAGATAGGAAGAATAGGAGAACCTAAATCTTAAAAATGATGATCTCAAAAATGACGGACGGACATTTCACCGTCCTGATCAACAGCATATAAACTCTTTGCGGTTTGCTTCTGCCTGTTACACACGTTTCCATTTGCACTAACTTAATAGATGCTTTTGAACTTTTTCAAGGCACAGGGTCCAAAAACTGCAGGGGTCTATAGGAGCTGGCACTCTTGTTTGAGGATGAGTAGAACTAAAAGCCCGAAATTTCTACTGCCAGTTACCGGTGGCTGTAGTTGGTTAGTTGGCAAAATGTAAATCAAAATTCCAGCCAGGCTGCCAGAAGGCCAGCCCAACCAGAGTGGGAGTGTGGGGAATAATGGGGCTGGGGTTTGGGCCCGAGTGTTGGCAGTCCGTTAACGTGGCCATGGATAAACCGCGCGCGCGTATAAATAAATATTTACAACTCGTTTGCCGCAGCCAAAAGCAAACTAAGCTGCCAAGGCTACTGCTGCTGCTGCTGCTGCTGTTGCTGCTGTTGGCTGCTGAAACAGGAACTGAGAACGGGCAGAAGCTGTGGGTAACCGGTGTTGAAGCGTTCAAGGACCTGGCCGCTGTTCGAGTTACCTGCCAGCTGTTGGAGCTGTGAGCTGTGAGCTGTTAGCTGTTAGCTGTGAGTCTGTGACGACGCTTGAACGCCTTGACGGCGGGTGCGCTAACAATGCAAACTCATTGTCAGTTTTGCGAGCAGGTTTGCTGGGGAGACTCGCTGCGAATGTTGTTGAAGGGGAGTTGTTTGAGGTTTTCTTTGATATTTGGCCAGAGCGAAGTTAAAGTGTTGCTTACGTACTTAATTACTGGCAGAATTGGCTAGATAATGTGGCAAGGGGCAAAGTTAAAACAAGCTGCTTTATGAACTTAAAAGTATGCAGATCTTATCCCTAAAGTATATTATTTTGAGTGAAACATAATCTTCACTTAAAAATCACGTTTTTTGCATTAGAACTATTTAAGAGATTCGAATCTATCTATATAATTTCTGTGTTCACCAGTTGATAATCAATGTCTATATATTCTGTAAATTTCATTAAAATCAATACATTCAGTACAGATTGGGATAACAGTGAAAATGAGAGGCGGTAAGGGGTGTGGTATATATTGCCTCCGTATGTGAGACATTGGTTTAGTGATTATGGAAGCATAAAGTACAGGTCGGTCCGACTATAGCCTACTTATTTCTCATCCAATCTGTTTATTTATTTTTATAATTATTTAAATATATAATATGTTTGTTTTATTTTTGAAAGATTTTAATTATTTTATAGAAGGCTGTTATCAGCAATCTGTTCTTTTACATAAAAAAAAACTTTAGCCTTCAAGTGAAACGAATATTTAAAGTTACATTTTGCAATATAAGCAGAAAGACTTGACAAAAAAAATATTGGGCAGTTTTTGATTTTATGGTAATCTTGGGTTATTCTATGGTCAGTTGTTTCGGTAGTGTTTATCAATATTTTATATTAAAATTTGCGAGATTTAATTTAATATTTAATGTCCGCATTGAGGTGTTTTAGTTTTGGCCCGACAAGACCTTCAAGCTGCTAATCTAATACCTGGCCAAAAAAGCATTACGAGACCTCAACTAAATGTGTTTTGGCTCTCATTTGAGGTTGCCAGCGCACACGGCCTTTAAATCTGCTGCTGCTTGTAGTGAGCGCCAAAATGCAGGCAAATGAAAATTGTAACATCATGAATTAAAGATGACGACATGAAGTTGATGCTGGATGACGCCGAGCCATGACAGTGGGCGTGGCAAGTGGGGGGCAGGCAGCACTTCAAAGTGAAAAAAGAGTCAAGAGTTTGTGTATGAGGAGAGCAGCCGTGAATAGCACCCAGCCAAGACGCTGCTTAACGTAAGGAAAAACGTAATCAAAATGCGACACTTTTCCCAAACACTTGGGACTCGCAACATAAAAAAAACAATGAAATTTTCATTTCTTCATTTGAACGCATGGATAGATAGATATTGCTGCTCGCCTTGGCTGCTGATGGGGTGGTCAATCATCAGCCAAGGACGAAAGAAAACAATCCTGAAATAAACTATTTATTGTGAACGAATTGTATTGAGGCTCACTGTGCATAAATTCATTTAAAAGTCAGAGTTCTGGGACTGGCAAAGGAGCTGAACACACATATTTAAACCACAATCAAGCAGAAGTCTCCGGTTGATTTATGTGCTTAGAAACCTTCAGTTTATGGCATTTAATTGCGCCTTTTTGCACTTGAACTTTAATTTCCATAAGCCGACAATTTAAATTATTTAGCCAACAATTCAGCAGGCAATAAATACGCAGCTTAATTGCAGCATTTTGTCATTAGGTAAATATACTTTTGTTTGGATTTCAATAAAACGCACACTTTGTAAAGCAGCTTTAATGGTTTATATAGTGTTATGTTTTGCGCCTGTCTCTCCACTACGCATGAATTGCACAAATATAAATTTAATTTCTCATTTCAAGCCGCAATGCAACAAAACAGCACAAAACATAAGTCCCGGTTTCCATGTAAATGTGACAGCCCGCATGCAAGTTATATGTACATGCTGCTCTTCCCCTTTCTCTCTATCTCTCTCTCTCTCTCTCTCTCTCTCTCGTCTCTCTCTCTATGTCACAACAAACACAAGTGACTGCGAGTGAAATCAGTGCGTGTTGAATTGAGCCCAACGCTGAGTTAGAAGCTAAAGTAGGCGCGCTATTTTACGAGCACATAAATAAGTTCTAAGCTGGGAGTTACAACTTGCCATTTGCCTGCCAGTGCAATACTTAAACAGAGCGGTTCGGAAAACCGTTTCTCCATAAATCCATTTCTTTATGGTCGGCGTAATGTCATAAAATATAATATAGGTTTCAATAATAGAGCATAATATTGAACTTATAACATAGTTACAATTTAATGGAGCCATTTTAAATATCTGGAAAACATCGCTAAAATAAAATATTAAATTAATGCAAGAAAAATCAGTGAATTGCAGAATATTAAATAGCATTAATTTAAATTGTAATCTATTAGGCAGTGCGAAATGTTTATTCGTTTTAAAACGATTTATACTTTTTATAAATTTACAGGTATTTTTTACTTGAAGCAACAAACGCTTTGTTAAATCATTAAACTGAAATACTAGTTATTATTTGCGTAAAATTGTTACTTTTCTTAAATGAACTTTAACTCAATTAGGCTAATGTGATTAGAACAAAATACCATTACAAAATATTTATTTCGTAGGACATTTCAATTGGAAACTTACTTGTAACTTACTTTGTTTCCTACTTCACCTTTTGCTTCTGCTTTTTGGAACAACCCATGGCAAGTGGCCTGTCCCCTTGCTACTATTACGTTAAATTTATTAAAGTCAGCGCAGAATGAAAGTCAAAGCTGAAATGCAGGCATAAGTCAGAGGCTGCACTAATCAAAAACATAAATTCACATAAAAATGCTCTGACGTTAACATCGTTGACGTAGACGCAGACACCTGAACATTGTCCTTGCCGCTTGCTGTTTGGCTGTAGCTAAAGTTGAAGGTTTATGAGCTGCATACACAAAAATGGAAATTGTCCCCAACAGCCGAGTGTATGTGTGTGTGTGAATGTGAGTATGTATTGTGTGTGTGTGTGTGTGTGTGAGTTGGCAGACAACTTGGCACTTAGGCAGACTGCTCAAAATAGGCCTAGCGACAACAGCGGTAGTTGACGGTCGCCGTCTGGCTCTGCCGCTGCTTGTATGTGTGTCTGTATACACACACACATATAATAAGCATAACAACACTAAATGGCTGCTTATGCATGCAAAGACAACACACACACACACACACACAGAGAGAAAAGCGCCCACACTCGCTGGAATTGAGTGCATACTTGGCTTAAAGTGCAGTTGACTGAGCCAATTTCCATGGCACAGAGCGGCAGAAAGACAGCTAACGGGCTCAGCTCCTCCAGTTTATGGCTCATTTCCTAAATGGTATGCAGCTGACGTCATCGGGAGACATGCACACAGGCCTAGCACCCCATAAAACCGAATGGCGGCGATGCAACGCCATCCAGCACAACAACTGCCAGATAGAAGCCAGATAGAAGCACAACATTCACACCAAGGCGTGGTGGAAAAGTCTAGCTGCCATAATAGACAACTTTTATGCCAGTCTTAAACATTTATGCTCATTTTCATGTAGGCCATTTCACAAGCAAGTATTAAACGCAAACTTAACTCTAACCTAATGAAAATGCTATATCCAGCTCAGTTCTGAACATTAGAGTGGCATAGCTAAAATGCAAACGCAAAAAGCAAATTAAAGCAGTTTCTACTCATTTGTGCGTCTGTGCAGTTTAGAATTTAGCCACAAGCCTCATGGATTAGTCTGAAATTTCCTATCAAAAAAGCCAGAACGTGGATCTTAGTGGATGATAATAGATCTCAGCTCTTTACCTTCCAATTTGTATACTCTATAGCCATTGAATATTGCTCAAAATAAGATAAATAGCTTTGTTATCAATTATGTATTAGAGCTGGAACAACCAATTTAGGAATGTAAGTAGAAAGGCTTACACCATACGCTTAAGGCGAATATAACTACCAAATTAGGTATCTATATATAACTCTCGATACTCGAGTATGCCTACTTAACAGAATTTCTTGCAACTTTAAACTTTTCGGAATGGAAATATAAATTCACATTTCATTTTTTCAATTATTCCCTTTCAGCAGGTCATAAATTAATATTAAATATGTTTTTTATATCCTGTACCCATTGAAAAATGGGAAATACAGGGCTATTAACTTTCTCAGGATGTATGCAACAGACAGAAGGAGGCGTGGTTAGCCCTGTCTGTATTTCTATCCGTCTGTCCGTCTGTATTAACGCGTCGATCTCAGCAACTAGAAGAGCTACCGTTTTGGTCATTTTTGAAAGGTGTATACCATACAGAACAAGTTTATTTCAATTTTTGAACAATGGCCATAAATAATTTAAAGATACACGCTTTTTCGACAGGCTACGGCTGCTAAGGAACATTTACGAACTATAGATTTAATGTAAAAGTTTTTATTTGGCGCTACTCCTAAATACTGAATCTCAGTCATAATTATATCAGCTTCAAACATTGGTTTATCCAAATTTGTTGTGAATTTTCCTTGGGTGCTATCACAACAGCTATTGACATTACAACTGAACTTTCTCACATTCGGCAAGGGATTTGATTTGTGGGTTTGCTGGGGCCATTCGCCGTAGTCCAGTGAAAGGAGGCCAAATTACGTTTCGTTCAACCCAATGCCTGCGGTCAGATAACTGTGAAACTGCCTGATTGTGTGTAAACTCAATATGTATGCTGGTGTGTGTGTGTATCTGTGTGAATGTACATTCTGTTCGCTGCATGGCGCGTGTCATTTGATATCATTGCGCAATTGACAGTTGGACATGTGAGCGGTTAATAGCATGGCGGGCATGCCAATTCCAAATAGACCTGCAACTGCAACATCTAATTGCCACTGCAACATGCAATCTATTGGGCCACAGCAATTGCTTTGGGGTCTAAACATTTGGATTGTGAATTGGCCATCTTGTTTTCAATTTGATTTGCAACTGAGCTGAGTGATGGCTCCACTTGAAAAGCTTTCTATCCAGAATTCATTGCATGTACCCGCAACTCAATTCGAAAAGAACTTTAGGGATTGATTCAAGTCGTGTTAACTAGTTTAAAAGTTGACTATATCTTGAGAGTATTCGTATTACTAGTTAAAAGTTAGATTAACTGAAATTCTTCACTCAAAACTCTTGCAATATTTAATTATAATAATCATGATATTGTAGCTATCAAGTTTATAACAGATTAGAATAGGCAGCTGCTTGTGAATGTTGGAACGGAAAGAAATATTATGCTTATATTTTCCATGCAATTTGCTGTAATTTGCCGTTTCCCTAATACACCGAAAACTCTTTGTTGATTTTTGATATATCTAACAATGGGCCGCCCAACTGCAGCGGCCATGGAAAGAAAGCAGTCAAGCTAACGACTTAATAAATGATAATCATATTTTACATTATGCGAGCACACACTCAAGCATAGAACCTCGGTATAACAACAATAGATGCCTCGAACCTGCGACTTATATGCGTTAAGCACGCAAATCGGTTATTACAATGCACATGCCGTATAAATCTTCAATGGCGGAGAGGCAGGAGAGTGCATTAGTTTCGCCATTTTGTAGTGTGTGTGTGTGTGTATTTGTGTGCTGGGGTACTGCAGATAAAGCTCTCGATTCAGGCCGCAATCCCTGCTGCCAGGGCCAGAGATAAGAGCCAAAACCATTTGTACTAAATAACACGACAGGCATAACAACAACAGAGGCAAACAACGGAAATAAATGCGCCGCAAAATAAAACAAACAAAGAGTCTATTAGTTATTGTTGTTTGATTTGTAAAGTGTTTGTCATTTGTTAAATAAATTGATGGCCATTGCGGTTATTGGCAAATAAAGTGAGGCAAAAATTATCATTGCGAATGGCCCGAAACACAACATTTCTAAACAAAGGCAAACAAAGCAAAATTCAGTCGAATATGAAATACTCTAGTAAATATATTAAATACTGCCATGGCAACCAGAGTATGATAAACTGAAGACACATTTAGCTGTTGATTTAAATTAAAGTATTCTAGAATTTAATTTTAATTTTTATTATTTCTCTGGATTCTTCCGATTATTTATTGCTTAGCCATCTTTAACAGCAAATGTCAAGCTTCCTATAAATTTAACAATTCTCTTACCTAAGATAGAAAAATAGTCTACTTTTTTTATAAAAAAAAGCTAAGTCGATGTCCTTGAAAAATGTTCAAATATAAATAAACAATTCCACTCTTAAAGCCCCAACAAAACTCGCATAATTCTGGGTTTTAAACTGTTCAAGTCAAGTGAATTTGGCCAGTCAGTCCATACCTTGACAGTTTATCAATGAGACACAAATCTCCCGAGGGAGACAAAAACTGTCAGCTAAATGCTAGAGAAGTGTGAAACTGCAGAGTGTGAAAGTGTGGAAATGTGGAGATCTTAAAGCTTAGAGTAATAGGCACAAAACTCAGGCAAACAATCAGCAGCTGTCATGGCGCAGAGTTGAGACTTCAGCACCAAAAAACCAACAGTAGCAAAATATATTTGCTGAAATAAAGGCAAAAAATGAAGTGACATTGACATTTTGAATAATGACACAGCAGCTACAAAAGTTTTGAGAGCAAATACTATAGACACTATGCTGTTCAACCAAATGGGTAGAGGTCTTTAATATCAATATTTGATAATTAAGCATTTAAAACTGAAATAGAACTCGAAGTTCCACTTGTTTAAATTATAATTAATTGCTCTGAACTGAATCTATTGAGTTAGCCGAGAGTGTAGCAAGCAGTCTAATCCTGAAGCTGGAACTCCAGCTGCGCCTGACTTAAGTGAGCCCAGAGCAATGTATATTGTAGTTAAACTGCTTAATACTTATCAAGGCCCTGATGACAGAGATTAGGCAGGGAAGTTTTGGCATTGCAGTGTCCTAAGGAGCAGTGCGTGCACAACAAGCCATTGCTAATGAATAATGCCAAGGTGTTGTCAAGTGCACTTCATTTCGACATCATTAGAGCAGTGCAAAAACCAGAGACGAGAAACAGGAGACGAGAAGCGATCTATGTGCACATTAAATGGCTAAATGGAGGACAAAGATGCCAAGTGGCCATAATCACAGAGGTGCAATTTGGACATAAGAGCACAACACTTACAGATCACAGCAATTGGAGCAGCTGTAGAAGTAGGAGCAGAAGTAGCAGCAACTGCAGTGCCATCAACAATAATAAATTTTCTGCACAAAGTGCCAAGTGCAAAGTGAAGACGATGGAGCAGAGGGAGAGAAGAGAGGGAAAACAAAAAACAACGACAATGCAAGGCGATGCGATGCGAAGCGGCAGTGAAAATAGTTGGAAAAACTAAAATTAAACTTGCTCCCAGATACTGTGCGTTTGCTGCGCTTTTCTTTGCCCTCGTTTTTATTTTTATTTTGTGTTTTTTTTTTAATATAATTCTCAGTTTTCTTTTATGCTGCTCTCCCCCGCTACTATATGATATTTTGTTGCGCTAAGTTCAAGGTGGTGTTGCTGGTGGTGCAGTGGTTCAGTGGTTCGCTGTCTGCCAGCTTTGAGTGTTGAAAAAACAACTTGAGATTGTAATTAGTTTTTGTTGCTGCCGGGTTTTAACTGCAGCCCCAGCTAAAAGGGAAACTTTCAAATTGAACTGCTGAGCCCCCTGCGCCAACCCTCTCTTATCCTCTTAAAAAGGATAGAGTATTATAGTATTCCCTCTGCGTTTTCAGCGCCCTGCCCGCTGCTCTACGTAAGACTAACAATTTTGTGGTCTCAACTTTTTCACGCCGCCTGCCACTAAATTGCAAATATGTCTGCGAGAAATCTCATTAAGAATACAAAATTTGGTACAGCGGTGACAAAAGCAAAACAAGTAAGCACAAAGCAGATCAGTCGGACGTAACCCTGTAATTTGTGATTCCATAATATGTAACTGTATCACACACAGAGGCAAGCTATGCTAGTAATCACAAACCACTCTCTCCTCTGAAGAGCCGAGCGAATTGACTGTTGCATATCTTCGATAGTTTTTCTTTGATCGAAATTTAACAGCATACATGAAGAATGCCATATATCTCGTATTTAAAAAATAAACAAATCTGTAGTGGCTGCTACTAAAAGAGTTTTTCAACACGACTGGCAGATACCACGCACTCAGACACGACAAGGAAATACTCGTTGTATATAGGTATATAGTCCTTACACCTTCTGCATTCCTTCTGCCTTCGGCCGCCATTAAAAAGCTGCTGGGTATGAAAAGCAAGCGTGGCAATATTAAAGCAGCAGAGTGCAAATGGGAAAACGGAAAGAGGAAAGTAAATAAAAATTATGAATGTCATTTAGAGCTGAAGAAAAACATTTGCAGAGTGCCAGGTCTTAGAGCGAGTGCAATATAAAATGTTGTTGCCTCTCATTATAATCGCAACAGGTAAAACCCAGATCCTAAGCCGTTGCAATGGCAACAGCAGCGATGCCATTGGGTCAAGTTTGAGTGGAGTTGGTACTGTGTTTATGTTGCCCTCTTTCGCATCTTTTGCACAAGTTCATTAGGGTCAGGCAGTGGGTCAAGAGTATATGCGTTCACAGCTAACGAGCAGTTTGGGGCGTGGCTAGGCCATTGGGCTATAGCTGATGCCACAGGAAAATGAAGCTTATAATGTGCGTAATTTGCCAGAGATGAGGCTTAGTCTCACATCTAATGTAAACACAACTTTAATAGCACATTTTGGCCACTGGTCTGCCCAACAACTGCGATACCTGCCTGCAAAAATGCTAATAAAACCAAATCACCAACTTTACAGCTCTCTAAAATGAGGAAGGGAACAGCAAAATTAATAGGCGGCGAGTCTCTCCTCGAGATAATTAACTCTCATATTTTTGCCTTGGTGAATCGTTAAAATATTCCTTTAGAGTTTAAATCTACATTTCATAAATACCTGACTAGTTGCAGCACATTAAATTTTTAATATACTTATTTCGAGCTTAACGTTTACAGTAGAGAGTGGAAAGTTTGATTAGATTTACAGACTGGATGTTTCTTAGAAGAACAGAACTTGTTTCTACACTTTTTAAAATAAATATAGGTTCTTAAATTTTTAAAACTGAAATAAATTTAGCACCAGTTATGAACTATTAAATTTTTATAAATTTTTTAGCTCTTATTCCTTTTCAACTTCAAGTGTTTGCTTCAAGCCCGAACTGTAATCGCATTTTGTTTGTTCAAACATTTTTTATGTTTTATCTATGCTCTGCTTAATCGCTGCATAGCATTTGACTTTTATATATATTATATTTTTCCCCATTTACTTACTTCAAGCATCGCCATGAATGGCAGAGCAGCCTGCACTTATTCGTGTTGAGTGACCCGCGTAACTGAGAAATGGAATCTGGCGTATCTACAACATGCTCATAACCCCAGCATATAGCGAGGCGTATCTGTAATGCCAGCGACCGCAGTAAGCAGATACTTTACTGCTGTAAGAGCTCATATCTTAACTTGTACATTTTCAATTGTCTATCCGTCTGTCGCAATGTCTGTCTATGTTGGGCTGTCTGTGGAGCTTCTTTCGCTTGGCGTAACCTCAATGTGTGGCAAACACATCAACATCAACATCAACATCAGATTCAGGACTCGAGCATGTCCTTGCCATCAGGCGCTGTGCACATGCCTGGGCAATGGCAGTGGCAGTTGGGTGCTGTTTTGGCCTGGTTTCGACTCATCTCAACTCATCTCATTCAGCAGCTTTAGTCGCATTAAAAGGTTAAAACGTTTTGACTTTGCGATATGCCATCGTAAATGAAAGCGACTTTCTTGAATAAAGTAATTTGCTTTTTAGGTTTATCATTTGTTGTCCTTTTGCGGCGTGTTTTAATTGAGTCAGTTTGTTTAATTAAACATTAAATTTAGATCTAATTGTGGTAGCTGCTTTTGACAACCATCAAAATGAAATCGTATATTATAATTTGAGCTAATTGCGTGCCATGCTCTGAGCACAGTTGAAAACCGTCGAGTTTCGCCTGCTCAAATAGCTGAGACGCACACATCGCGCATACGCCGCGTGGCTCGCATATGGAATTGCTGTTTATTGGCTGGGACGAGGGCAAACTCATATACTATATTTTTTGTTTTTTGTTTTTTGGTGTTGCTGCTGATTAGGGCCCGGCTAGCATGGCGTATACGTGATGCTATGATAATCATGCTTATTTACAATAAATCTCATCCGAGGGCTTGAAGTCGAAGTGAAGTGTTTGCCGAGCACATCTCGCCAAGCAGCTCTGATGATTTATTTAATGCGTAATCTCTGCCAACGCCTGCCGGCCTGCCAGCCTGACAGGCAGTCTTACAACAACAACAACAACAACAACAAACAATAATAATATTATAATAATCATTATGTTGGCAGCACCTCGCATTATTATTATTCCTCAGTAAAGTGCTCGCTCTCAACTTCAAATGAAGACACACAACAAAATAGAAATAAAAAAAAGAAAATCAATTAATTGCGGCTCTTAGCAATGAGCTGAAAAGTTTTGAATCCTGCACATAGTTGGCCGCTTTTTGAGTCACGTAATTAACTTGGCCAAGGACATCAATCAACAGCGAAACAGCAGCAAAAGCCGGAGCTGTAACTGAAGCTGCAGCAGAAGCGTGAGCACTTGAGCGGATAAACATAAATCTGTGTAGTGTAAATGGCCAAAGTTCTTCTGCCACGGGCTAATACCTCCACCACCTTGGGTTCAACCACAGACAGACAGTTTGAGGGGCATTAATGGGACGCAGGGCTGGCGTTTGCCAAGGTTGCCTTGAGTATTATTGCGCTTGTCATTATCATTAGAGCCCTGTCACACGGCACACGCTCGACACCAATAACAAGAAACAATCGCAGCTGTGCCAAGAAGATACAAATACAAATACACTTGTATCTATAGATACATATAAACACACTCTCAAACACGGAGAGGGAAAGTGAGAGCCAAGTGTGACAGCTAGCTGCTAAACGCTTAAGGACATAAATATTGATTGATTGTTGTCAGACAAAGTCGTTGTAGTTGTGATTGCCGTTGTATATGTCGATGTGGTTGTGTGGGTGTGTCTGTGTGTGTGGCATAAGCAGGTAGCTGTCTGAGGTGTCAGCTTTGAGGCTAGTGCCCAGCCAATAATAATCTGAGAGACACTCAAAAAACGGGATACTCTTAGAAAAGTCAAAATCAAAGAAATAACAAATTGTTTTCCACCCATAAAATATTTTATAAATCATTAAACATTCCACTAAAAATATGCTGTTTATGGTGTGTGAAAAAGTAGTAATAATATCATGCTAATAGTACTATGTTTATTTTTAATGCTATAAATATGATGAACATGCACAGTATATGCGCGGCTTCTAAAATAACTAGAAAATATCTACAAAAATAGATAGGATTTTGTAAAGTAATAATAACTTTTATGTTAGTAAATTATACTTAAAAAAAAACTTAAAAATAAAGCAAAGGTCTATAAATAATGCGAAATGTTCATAATGAATTTAATTATATTAATGCAGTATATATATTATATTTCTTTAAAAAATCTTGTATCTCCCTATACCCTGTACGATTAGAACAAATACCGGCAAGCTGTTTGAAATGTTTCCCATTTGTTATTCATATACTGTTGATAAGCGTGCAAATTGTGCATGCGGCATGAGTTGATATTACCATTTAGATAGACATGCATTCATATGAAAGCATAATTCACGTCGTAAATGCTGAATATAAGTCAAAGCTAAATATAGAGTAAGCTTGCTGCGATAAATAGTTTATCGATAATGACAGACATACATACACTAGGAAAGGGCGTTGCTTAAATGCAATCAAATTGAAAATCAAACCGATGCACAGTGGATCCGCTTGTATGGAGCCGCGGCCATAAATACTTCTAGTAGAGATATCGTTATGAAATTTTCACCAAAAATCTAAAAAAAATAATCTAAATATATTATAAAAAAATTGGCAACATCGGCTGACTATATCCTATAGCTCCCATAGAACCCTATAACGCGCAAACTCGAAATAATGGTCGTACGAAGTTGGGATTTTGTTTGGAAGTAAATATGGTTTACAAAAGCTAAACTTTAAAATTGCATCTCAAAATATTAATTAGAACGCTTGCCAGGTGAAAAAAACTTTTGACCGCCTGCAAAGGGTCATGCCGGGCTGAGCGTAAACAAATCGCGAATCCGTTGCTTGCATGTGTTGATCAATTAAAAGGGAAACTGCCGAATATTTTTATATTTTATTATTTTTTTTGGTAGTATTATTAAAAATAAATTGAAATCTTAATTTATAAACAAATATTTTTGCAAAAACACAAACCACGAAAGACGAAGACAAAGCAACAGCACAACACTACAATTGGCAAAGAGTCAGCTTTGACTGCGTTAGTATATTGACTAGTAAGCACACATCTGCAAATTTCTGCAGCTAATTTTATAACATTTAACAAGTTAAAAGTCAGACAAACACAATGACATACAAACCATTTTCCGCTTTTACTAGCAACATAACTAAAACTTTAACTAAACATAAAATAGACACTCAAAAAATACACAAAAAAGGGTTATTCGACAAAATTAGTTTTATGAAAAAACTTAAACAGGAAAGTTAATTATTCATAACTTGATTTAAAGTAAATTCCTTCAATTTCAAAATGCATTTTAAATAATAAAATTCGGAGCTCTGTAGCCAACGTGTGATCTCTTTAAAGAGCGACTTGATAAGAGAAGAAACGTTCTGAGCGCAGTTGCGTTGCAAAATTGAACACTTGTTCATGTTTGCAATGCTATTTTTTGAAAGTACCGTTAGATTTTCAGAAAAATCCGGTATGCCATTGAGAAGCTTGGACTTTTAAGAGACAATTTGTTTACATTTTGTTTAAATCCTACGACATCAATTTTTTGATTTTTGGCCTCTGACGGATCCACTGTGCGATGAAGACATTTAGCCACAATTGAAGCCAAAGCGAACGCAACTGCGGTGAACTCAGCTCAGAGCTCCATCCACGACCACGCCCTTTGTTGCATTAGCAGCAGTTCAAGCAAAAAATAGCTGCAAAAAATCGACAGTAAAATGAATAAAATGGCACAAAAAACGAAGGGGGAGAACCAACTCAATAGGATTTACATTTTCCAGCTATTGAACATAGCGCAAGGTTTTAAAGAGAGCAACAAAACGAGCAGCGAATCAGTTAAGCCACCATGTCCCCGGGTCCGGGTCTGGCTCTAGTTCTGGCTTTCGTCCTGACTCTACCGATTGACAAAGACCAAAGACCGAGGCTACAACAACAGCGAAAAAATGTAAAAACTATTAAGCGGCATTAGCCGCGCGTTGCGCTTTGTATTTGTGTGTCGTGTGGCTCTGCTGCCATCCAGATTCCTCAACCTCATCTCTGATTCCCGTTCCCATTCCCACTCCCATTCCGATCCAGAGCTTTCAATGCTCTACTATTCATTGTAAATGCCGAGCACTCTTGACAATGGTCAGCCGTTGGATCAGCTCTATAAAAAACGGATTGGCTCACGATTACATACAGCATATGCCACCAGAGCGAAGCATGAAAAATGTTTACGATGTGGCAGAAACATGCAAGCTGTGCATAAGAAAAACTATAATTTTTTATAAAATTAAACACTTTACAACTTGATAAATGCAAAATTTTGCTCGACAAATTGCAATTTTAAGCTTTTCCAATTACTTTATTAATACCTCAGTAGAATTTTCACATTTTTTAGGCAAGCAATCGCAAAACATTTGTCACTACAAAATTTGTTATATTATATGGATACATAAAACTTATAAATCAAGCTGACATACTATCAAAAATAAACTTTATTTCGACAACTGATGATTTTGTTCTTGATTTCATCAATTATTTATTAATTGAAATTTGAATTTCAATATTTATTAGCAATCTTTTAATAAATATTATTATATTATATTTCACTTGATACTAGACATAATCAAATGATGACAATTCATGTCGAATTTACTACATGCTACTAAATGCTTATTTAACACCGATTCATTCAGCTTCTTGAAGGGAGTCTGTGTACCAAACTGGCCCAAACTTACTACACATTCAAAGCCGCTTTCAGCTATTGCCTTTCGCGCTGTTTCCGTCGAACTTTTGATCGAATGTCAAGTCATTTGAGTTAACGTCGCTCCTCTTCTGTCGGTCGTCGGTCGACGGTCGCCGGTCATAGGTCGTTGGGTGTACACCCGACTCCTTTGGTTGTCTCTGACCTGACCATTTGACTCTATTCCCGGCAGCAGCACTTACGGTTCCCTCTGCTCTTCGGCCCCTCTTCCTTGCATTGCAGTTGCACATTAAGCGGGTTTTTTCCTCGTCCATTCGCAACAGGCTATATGTATGCACATCCTTTTATAGCTGCCCCTCCGACTGTTCTGTTCTGTTCTGCTGCAGCACTTGCAAATCTAATTTCATATTTTATGAAGTGGCGCAGAGTTTGGACCGCGACGCCTTGCCAGCCATACGACGTCTCCTCATTTTTGTGGGGATTACTTTTGGCTTGGTTTTCTCATGCACCTCGGTTAAGCTGCAGGTGGAGCTGTTGAGCTAGTTGTTAGCTGCAGCATAGCCAGCCGAAATTGAACTGGAAAAAATCAATTGTTGAGCACATAAATTCGTTAGAACGAAAATTGCACCGTTGGGTAAAATTTATTTTTGGAAAATTGCACTCAAAAGCGAACCGCACACAAAATGAAACCGAGCACAAGATAAATGCCAGTCAAATGTCTTGGAATGGCTCTTAAAGAGCATAAGAAAATGCCAGATGCAGGAAAATTGCCAGAGAGAACGGCACAGAACGAGAAAGTTAGTTAGTTGAAGGCAATTTCAATGCAATTGTCATGGACGACATCAGCCAGAGCCGTGTTGTCATATCATTTGCTCAGAAGCACTCTGCCTCAGCATGCCCTGCACTTCATTAGCGATACAACTCAGGGAAATTCCACCCATAGGATACAGTGAGGCAACTGCCATGGCCGTGTGGAAGGAGGCTAATGCCGCCCCCTTGCACTTATCTGGGTTAAAACGATGCACAAATATTTTGTAGACACTTAAGCAGCTCAAATTGCAAGGTGTTCGTATGTTGATATATCTTTGTGTGTGTGATGAAATTTATCTGCAACATTCCCAAGCTGCCAGACAACTAAAATGAGCATGAGCAATGTGCAGAACCTTATGTCAAAGACGCTATACTCTACCCCGAGTCATGAGATAAGATTAAGTACAACATATGCCATACAGAAAAGCAGAGAATGATATTGGCAATAGCTGGAATCGATGCTTTAATATACTGAATGGCAATCCAAATAAATTCCTCAAAAAATTAAACTTCCTGTAAAGAATCCTCTTTAGAAGAATTGATTATGGTTTTAAATTATATCTGTTAAAGCTTGTAAAGTTTTTTTTTTTTTTGTCGAACAAACTACTTAGTTAAATTCTCTTCTATATTTTTAGACCCTTTACTTTAAAAAAGTAAAAAGGGTCTATTAGTTTAGTGCAAAGAGGAAATGTGTGTAACACCCAGAAGGAGGCGTGGCAGACCCAATAAAGTATATATATTCTTGATCAGGACGACAAGACGAGTCGATATAGCCATGTCCGTCTGTCCGTCTGTCTGTCTGTCTGTCTGTCTGTCTGTCTGTCTGTCTGTCTGTCTGTCCGTCCGTATGAACACCTAGATCTCAGCAACTATAAGAGTTAGAGACACCATATTTGGGATTTAGATTCTCCTATTTCGCGAGCAGCACGAGTTTGTTTTAGATTTTGGATACCTCCCCTCCTTTCCCCGCAAACCGCAAAAAGCTACTGCAGCCACAGCTTTAAAGTTATTGACTTGTAATTTGGTACGTGACTAGCTTATAATATTCTCTATTGACCCTGTGAATTCCGTTTCGCTCGAATAAGAAACAGCGAAAATATCGAACGGACAATTCGCCGCACTAGGCTGAGGGGGGGGGGGGGGGGGGTGTGCCTTGCATACGCGTGTAGGTTAGTGTGCGTGCCTTTGATTGTGTTTGTAAATGCATAAAGTTAAAGTAAAGGGTCTCCTACTGTCGGTTACGTCCGACTGTAGCCTCCGTCCCACTGATCTGCCCCGTCCATATATTTTTACAAGGAATACTTTAGGAATACTTTGTATATATTCATATAACTTAAAGCAATGCGTTTTGCTAACTAAGGATCAACTGGTAATATCAAATTTAGTTTCATAACACTTTTAGTTGAAATTGTTTTCTTTCTTTTTGAATATTGTTATTACTAATATTAAATTAAATAAATTAAATACTTATTTATTATTATGAAAAATTACAAAAAATATTTAATAAATTTTAAAAGCTTAGAGTCGATGTCAAGACATAATAATATAAAAATTGCTATAAATTAAATTGCTTTTCTTTAAATAAAATATTTGGCAGAGAAAATAAAAAGGCGAATTTAATCTAAACTAAATAAAAATATATGGACGGGGCAGATCAGTGGGACGGAGGCTACAGTCGGACGTAACCGACTGTAGCAGACCCTTTACTTTACTAATACTACTACTATATGAACATACAAACACAATAAGAGGCACACATACTGAGCTACCCGCATATGCAAGGCACACCACCCCCCCTCTGCCTATTGCGGCGAATTGTCTGTGGCATATGTTCGCTGTTTCTTATCCGATCGAAACAAAATTCACAGCGTCGATAGAGAATGTCATAAGCTAGTTACGTACCAAATTACAAGTCAATACCTTTAAAGCTGTGGTAGCAGTAGCTTTTTGTGGTTTGCGGGGAAATGGGGGGAGGTATCCAAAATCTAAAACAAACTCGTGCTGCTTACGAAATAGGGGAACCTAAATCTCGAATATGGTGTCTCTAGATCTTATAGATGCTGAGATCTAGGTGTTCATACAGACGGACAGACAGACAGACAGACGGACAGACGGACATGGCTATATCGACTCGGCTTGTCGACCTGATCAAGAATATATATACTTTGTGGGGTCTGCCACGCCTCCTTCTGGGTGTTACACACATTTCCTCTTTGCACTAAACTCATAGACCCTTTTTACTTTTTTAAAGTAAAGGGTCTAATAAATCTATTGATAAGTTTTTTGCGAGTGTACTTATTGCATCTACCTTTCTGCATTTCTAGGCAAATAGACAATACCCTTTGTGAGAGCATTGAAAAGATTGGAGAAGAGTTCTGCTGCAAGTCCTAATGCTTGGCATGGCAACTGGCATGGAGGCGGTATGGACACTTCAGCGTGTCCAGGCGACTTCAAATGGAAACAGAAACGGAAACGGAAACTGAAATGGTGACATTGTTGCAAAACATGCACGTTGAAACTTGTTACACAAGCGGTGGATGTCAAGGTGCAGGGGCAGGGGCAGGGCAGGGCAGGCTCAAAAGCATTCATGCATTCAACATGCAACATTCTACGTTCTACGTTCTACGTTCTACGTTGAGGCATTGAGGCAGCAGAAGCACCTGTGCAAGAAATCTTTACAAAGCGGCAATTCATTTTAGCATTTCTCAGATCCAAAAGACGTGCACATGTCAGATGATTGCGACAGGGGGCGTGGCATGTGGCGTGGGCGGGGTGTCCAGATAGTACAGCATACCTGCAGCGACTGCCAACTCTTGACAATGACAAAAGGGACAAGCAGTTGGGTAAGCACAGTGGGGACAGCGGACAGAGGACAGTGGGCAGTATTCTTTTTCGTTTTGCATAGCGCCAGGAACTTGCAGAAATCTGACTGAAGGCTGCAATATAAATGGCAAAGTTTCTTGTCAGTATAACTTATTCTTGGGCTATAGACATAGACATTTAAGAAGCTCTAAGAAAACTGTTCGCCTGCTTTGACAGTATGAAACAAAACAGAACTTACAATTTTCTTGCCCCAATTACCACAATGAATAAGAATTCGTATACAACAGTCCTAATGCATTGTAAAATATGTACACAGACAAAAGGAGATGTTTTTTTATAATACGCAAGAGTGACAAAAAAGGAACAAGATAGTAGACAATTCAAACCAATATTAGTAGATAATAGTGTACAGTTGACTAAAACTAGAACCAATTTGAGTTAAGAATCCGTAAACTTATAAAATCAAAAAATAATAATATCAAAAAAATTACGAATTTAACAAAACTTTAATTGAATGCTTGGAGAGCCACCAAGGAGAGCGGCTAAGCGCTGCCCCGGAGCTTATGCATAGAGAACGGTCGATATGTTCTTTATAGGCGAGCTGGCTACCCGCTGCATTACTTGTAATGCAGGAGGTATGCTTGGAGAGCCACCAAGGAGAGCGGCAAAGCGCTGCCTCGGAGCATGATGCAATAATACAAGGTGGTCCACTCGGCAAACTCGTAGTCCCTTATTATAAGTGCGAGTGAAACAGCGTTGAGTAGTGAGTGCGAGTGAACAGCTATACAGTGCGTCGATTAACCCTAGAACAGTGCATGGGGCTTAAAGTTGCTTTAGTTATGACATGAGTTGTTGTGTTCATAATTTTATTTTTATTAAATTTGCTTTTGATGTAAGTTTTTGTTTTTGTTGCCTTGTTCATATGTTTGTATGTGCAAGTGTGCATATACACATACATACAAACACATACACAAGTAGGCCAAAGTATTTGGACATAAATTTTTTTTTGTTTTAAATATCGTTTATTTTTTATTTTAAGTAAAAATGTTAGGTTTTTTAATTTTATTGGTTAGATACATTGTATTTGTACATAAAAATACCAATTTGGAAATTTTAGAAATTGGTTTTTTTATTTTTTTTAGTTTAGTTATACTAGAAATTATCGCTATCAAGGGTAGCATAAGTATTTGAACTAAAACAATTACATATTTTATGTCCAAATACTTTGGCCTACTTGTGTATGTGCTTGCGACAACAACTGCAAAAAGACTATATATTCTTAATAGGCGAGCCGCCTACCCGCTGCATTACTTGTAATGCAGGAGGTATGCTTGGAGAGCCACCAAGGAGAGCGGCTAAGCGCTGCCTAGCAGCTTACACACAGAGAGCGGTCGCTGCAGATTAGTGGGTGAGTTTTCTTGGCCCTTTCTCTTTCTTATTTTCGAGAACTGCTGCATTGCTGCTGATCACAGTTTAGTGTTTGTGGTCAAGTGGGTAGGTCGTGTCAAGGGCGCTTCAGTGGAGTGGCAGTGTGATTAAAATAATAAATATTTGTTTATTATAAATTCAAAGCCATTAGTTTGTGGATCTAGAGTGTGACATTGGCAAGAGTTTGTTTTGAGCGGTGTTAAGCTGCCGCTAAATCTGCCACACATAAAAAAGTAAAAAGAATAAGTATTGCTTATTTATTTATTTTTTTAGACCCTTTACTTTAAAAAAGTAAAAAGGGTCTATTAGTTTAGTGCAAAGAGGAAATGTATGTAACACCCAGAAGGAGGCGTGGCAGACCCCACAAAGTATATATATTCTTGATCAGGACGACAAGCCGAGTCGATATAGCCATGTCCGTCTGTCCGTCTGTCCGTCTGTCTGTCTGTCCGTCTGTATGAACACCTAGATCTCAGCAACTATAAGAGCTAGAGACACCATATTCGGGATTCAGGTTCCCCTATTTAGTAAGCAGCACGAGTTTGTTTTAGATTTTGGATACCTCCCCCCCCTTCCCCCGCAAACCACAAAAAGCTGCTGTAGCCACAGTTTTGAAGCTATTGATTTGTAATTTGGTATTTGACTAGTTTATGACATTCTCTATCGACGCTGTGAATTTTGTTTCGATCGGATAAGAAACAGCGAACATATGCCACAGACAATTTGCCGCACTAGGCAGAGGGGGGGTGGTGTGCCTTGCATACGCGGGTAGCTTAGAGTGTGTGCGTCTGATTGTGTTTGTATGTACATATAATCAAAGTAAAGGGTCTCCTACGGTCGGTTACGTCCGACTGTAGCCTCCGTCCCACTGACCTGCCCCGTCCCTATATTTTTTTTTGTGAAAAAATATAAAATGGTTGATTTTATTTTTTGTATGGTTTACTATTACTATGTATGTAGTAATTTCTACCATATTGACATATTATAATTTCATTACATGTATACAAGTGTATTTATTTAATCTTATTAAATATTGCTGATACGCTTCATGTGACAGTTTCATAAAATTATATTTTGAATATAGGGTACAGGGTATTTTACAGTAGGGAACGTCCGACTGATCTGCCCCGTTCAAATTTTTGATATTTGGTATATGTTTTATTTTTGCTATAAAATGCTTGTTCAATTAATTTTTTTACTTTTATTTAATTATGTTTTTTTCAGATATTTTGCAATATAAATGCAACAGATTCCATTTCCAAATGACCGCTTAGCGCGTAATCGAACCATTGTCAGAGCTTAGCTTATACTCGAAAGCTCTCTGCCCGGTCAAAAGCTCGCGATCTCTCTCTGTCTCTCTTTTTCTGTAGCGCTCTCTAAACAGCTGCTTAGCCAAGTCGCAAACCCGAATGAGCAGCAAATGCCTAAAGATGTCGCAATTGCTCAGCTGCCGCAGAAGGTAGACCGCTTACGGAATTGATCTTTTGGACGGCGGCTTAGACAACTTTAAGACAAATAGCGTCGGCGTTGGCGGCGACGTCGGCGTCAGCGTCGGCGTCGGCAGCGACTGCTGTGTTTTTCGCTAGCCAGACTTTTAGCGCGGTCAGCGCTTAGTTTCAGTTTCCATTCGTCGTTGGCTCTGGCAACAACACGCGCTAACGTCTCGAGAATCGCGTAAGGGGGAAAGATCACTGAGCGAGAACTCGATCGATAAAATAAAGATATCACAAAAGAATATATATAACAGCCGACAAAGAGAGCAAAAGCAAATTAAATTCCAATTGTGTTCCATAACGATCTAAATCCGATCAACGGTAAATGTGAGGTGTCAAGGCTCAAAACCAGAACGCGGTCAATTGGCATTTGCGGGCTAAGCGGGCTAATTGAAAGCCAAGTTAAGTAATTGTGAATAATAATAGATAATAATAATAGACATATGTGTGCGAATCGTAATTGTTGCTGTGGCATAATTTGTGGTCGAGTTGTTGGCTAATTGCGCGAGTAAAAGATACAGAGCAACAGCCAAAGCAGAGCTCAAAGTTTGTCTAGTTGTGAGTGTATCTCCACCTCTGTGTCTGTGTGTATTTAACTGTGTAACTGTGTCTGTGTGTGTAACTGTAAGTGCGCTTGTGTGCTTCCATCTTTTGCTCAATCGCAATCTTTGGGCATTGCCAAAACAGGTTAACTCAAAGCAAACGTGTTCTTTACGCTTGTTGTCTTTGCAAACGCAAAAACAACAAATCAACAGCAGCAGCAACAACAACTCTTACTTTTGTTTATATTTCGTAAACAACAACAACAACAACAACAACAACAACAACAACAACAACAGCAGCAGCAGTTAAGCAGCTGCAACTTTTAGAATTGAAGACACAAGTATCTGGTAAGCAAACCGCAAAAAATCTCATTAAAATTGCACAAAAGGGAAACTACGGCGCAAACTCAAGGATAATATCGGCCCAAAACAACAGAAAACGATAATGCAAAAATCACAACAACATTCTTTAGCCAACATCACCAACAACAACATCAACAGCTACAACAATAACAACAACACGACCTGCTCCAATTCGATTTATGCAGCCCAAGGTCATCCGCAACGGCTTTAAAATGCAAACTCAGCTGAAAGCCGAAGCCGAAGCTAAAGCTGAAGCTAAAGCTAAAGCAGAAGCTGTAGCCAGTGCTGTCAATTTTTATTGAGAAAGGTTAAAAAATAAAGTTGAAAATAATTGCAAAAAATAACCGCAAACATCTAGGGTATTCTAAAGATTTTCCATAATTTTTCTCAACAATTAAGATCACAATCAAATAAATCTCGCAAGTAATCACAAAACTTACCCATAAATTGTAGATTATTTTTAAATTTCAATAAATTTTGGATCGAGCTGTCACAGAATTTCTAGAGATTTTTCTAAATTGTTAATCGGAAAATGAGCACCGGAAAAAACTGTTCTACAGTTCTGCTCCGCAGAATATTTAAATTCAAGGTATTACAACAAATATCGATAAAAAATAATAGCAACAAACCTAGAATTGTTTCTTAATTAAGCATTTATTTTATAAAATTTGAGGGTACAACAAAAATCCTAATTATTTTTAAAAAATTACATAATTTACCTTTCCAAAAAGAGCCAGAATTGACGGGATGAAGTGAATTGGGCAGCACTGGCTGTAGCTGTAGTTGTCTTCAAGACAATCAACAGCGCTAAGGTAGCTGCTTCTGCTGTTGTTTTTCTGCGCATACCCTGCACTACATATTCGCAGAGGGTATATTAAAAACATATTTCGAAGCAGAAATATTTTATGTTACACTGAGGAAAGAGTCGCTGAAAACCGCAAAAATAGTTCCCAAACCAAATTTTATAGTTATAAATCTTTTTTCTAAAACGAAGTCTTTTTGATACATATATCTAAATTTGATGATCTTACGATAGAAAACATCAAAACTACAAATATTTAATTTTTATTAATAAGCCCTTAAATTTCAAATAGATAACTTATTAACTTATTTTAAATTCTCTTTGAAAAACATGAATCGCGTGAAAAGGGCCTATAAAAATTTTCATAATTATACAGGGTATTTCTTAGTGGCTTTTAGTATCTTGAAACTTCATTTAATATTACGATTTTGTTTGTTGTTGTTTTTTTGCATGCATAAATCAGCTTTTGTTATTGCTCTGCTCATAAGTCGATGGTATCTTTACGAAGGGTATTGTGGCACAGTCAAGGTGTTTTCAGATGAACTCGGCAACGAAGGAAGGCGTATGAAAGATGAAACT
This sequence comes from Hypselothyrea guttata, assembly GCA_035045125.1. Taxonomy (NCBI): domain Eukaryota; kingdom Metazoa; phylum Arthropoda; class Insecta; order Diptera; family Drosophilidae; genus Hypselothyrea; species Hypselothyrea guttata. The sequence goes on from JAWNNJ010001491.1 coordinate 64,439, forward strand.
GAAGAGAGGGAATAATACAAATTGAACTGCAAGATGAGCTCGATGGAATAAATGCATTTTCTGGTTTAACGGGTAACTGCAGCCTGCTTGAAGGTCATTGTCAGTCCTTCAACTCTTTAAAGGGCGAACTATGTGTGTCTGGGAATGATTCATAATAATTAATTTGTTGTCTTAAGTACGGCACTTAACCTCTGGTTTTACACAGAAACCGCAACAATGCCAGTCGCAACTTCAGTCTAAATCACAACAATAACTGTAACAACTGCTATAATAAGTAAAACAACAGCAGTAATAAGACAATTGCGGCAATCGCAATTCAACCGCAAAACTTTAACTGGCAAAGCATTTGCTGTTTGCTTATGGCATTTAAGGCATTCAAGCCAGCCAAATGGTTCCCAATTTGAAGAACCGTAAATGCTAAATTACACCATTAAAGCCGCCATATTACAGACTAATTTAATTAATAAATTACGCCATGATTATGCAGCACTTTATGCACCCCCGAAGGGTGTCGAGTGTCCAAATGGCTTCAAGAACTCCCAGATATTATTCATGTTCTCTTTTTTCTTTGCTTTTTATTCCATTTTTGGCATTGACCAATGCGTCTTGGTTCGCCCCGTTTAATTATTTCACATGAGTTGCAGAAAATAAATGCTGTTTATAACTTCCAGCGAGTCACTTAATAAAACATTAAGCATTATCAACTCGATAAAAATAGGATATAAGTCAAAAACAAAAATCCAGCCATTGTTCCCATATGAATTTCGATTTTAATTTTAGGCGAATGATTTTGTCATTGAGCGTCTTATATCAAATTGAATTGCACATTGTCGACATGGCTTAGGCAGAGATAACAGATGACAAAAGATAGGGCACTTAACATTTTTACCAGTCATTCTGATGTTTATTATAGCGATATCTGTATATATTTCCATTGAATCATTTACATACTCATTTATTTACTTGAATAATATGGGTTCGTTTGGAGACCGAATGTAAATTCAATATTATTGCAATGTATTTTGCAACTGGTTTGTTAGACGTCGAAATGCGAAATTAAAATAAATTCAAGTTTCAAAAGCTCAATTAATGATTATATTGATACCAAATAATCTGTAATAAAAGTAATGTGAAGAAAAAAATTCTTTAAGTTCAATCGCCTAATAAAATAACTTTTTATTTTGATATTGATCTACAGCTAAAAAATTATATATAATAATTCGATTATTACGAATGTTTAATATACGAGTATAAGAAACTTATTGATAAGCCAAAAGATATAATATTTACAGAATTGTATCCGTAAGCTCAATCTTAATATAACATTTACAAATAATTTCATTAAAACAAATTATATCATTTTGCTTCCGAAATCCCCTTGATTTGACAGTCTCTTGAATCAATTGAAGTTATATTTTACTTTACAAAGTTTTGAATTAAATCTAACTTCACCATGGTTTCATATACTATTATTTAAATTAGTTTGAATAAGCATTAATTTTCCACTAGAACTTGTACAAAATTCAGTATTTTTAAAATAGGCATCGTTTTCACATCTACATGGAAATTAGTCGAATATATTTTCCACAATTGGCCAATGTTAATTGCGGCAGAACAAAAATTCCAATTAGAACGTGTGAAAATAAATACATCGATTTGGTAGTTCGATTTGGTATATTTAATGGCACTTATCACACTCGATGCCAATTGCAATTTAAATTCCAATTCATCAAATATGCAAGCACTGAGTTTGCTAATTGAAATAAAAGGCCAAAATGATAGCGAGAGAAATATTTATGATATTTTAAAAAGAATATTTCTATTAACGGGTATCTTTAGAATGCCTCCTGTTTGCAACAATTTTTAAATACATTTTTTAGAAAGGAATTTGTTCTAAATATTTATTTATTGAAAAAAATTTAAAACACTTTTTGCAACTGAACAAAATTTTATATATTGAACATTTTTATCTTTTGCCTAGTGGTATGTATTTATTTAGTCAAACGGAAACCGTTGTAATGTCAATTGATTTACAATATAAAAAACACGCACATAATAAATTAAACGAATATTCCCTATTTGTAATGTGAATGTAATTATCCAATTGCAAAAAAAACGAGTGTATATTGCATAAAAATTGACAATGAGCAAAGGTAACCGCCAATAAAAATAGTCAATCAGACATAAAGTCCAACATTACAAAAAAAAAAAAAGAAATAAATTTAAAGACGAATAAATGCAATTTATTTACATGTTTAAAAACGGATGAATGGAATATATTTATATTACGTTTGATTGCATTTAAAGTTTGCTATAATGTCCAAAGACAAATAAATGCAATTTGTTTATATTATATTTGATTGCATTTAAAGTTTGCCATAATGTTATAATAAGTGGGTTGCTTGAACAACAAACAGCGCGTAAAAATACAATTGCAAAAGCCTGTCTGATGTCTGATATGTATGTGCCATTGGAATAGGATTAAATAAATTGGATTTGCAGGCAAACCAAAGTTGAATTCACTAAATATTGGCAACAAAGGAAGTGTCAATTTGGTAAGGGTATTATTATAAGGTTAAAGTAGACTTGACATTGTTTAAAATTCAATTAAAATGCATTGATTAAAATTTATAAGAAATATTAAATTTATAAACTGAATTCAAAGTATTTATTCTAATGTTCTTCAACGCCTGCCAGTCGCACATAATAAATACATATTAATAAAAACTGTACAACTTATAATGACAAATTTGGTGCCAGCAGCGATTATGCAAATATATGTAAAATGTATGTGTGTGTGTGTTGGAAATGGGAATATAAAAGAGAACGAGTGTCAATACGGAATCAATAGCCTGAGCGATAAACAATCAGCGAATGCGAAAATAGATTTTCCAACTCATATTCCAAGTCATATTTTTTTATGCCTAAGCAATAGCGCTTTTCCATGAAAATATGCAAAGTTTTTGCATTTATTTCGTAACGACAACGACAACCACTAACAGTAATAAGCCACTTGTAAGGCAGAGATAAGGTCCACATTTCCTGCTCCTCCCCTGCCCCTCCCGACTCCACCTAACCGAGCGATGAGTGTGTGTGCGTCTTAGGTTGACGCATTTGCATAATCTGAAGCAAATCTTTGGTAACAAGTAATCGAAAATAAATTTGCATAACAAATAGCGGCCAAGGCTGATGTTGAGCAGCAGCAGGAGCCTAGACAGGATGCGACACACTCAAGTACAGGCAGGGAACCTCAGATCCTCAGACCCCCGCACCCCCGTACCCACTCGATAACTCTCTGCACTTCGATATCTGCAAATATATGCGCGACTTTTGCATTGGTGCGTGCAAAATTTAATCACAGTTTAAATTGAAAATTGAACAGTTCGCAGGAAAAAACGAAAATTAAAATAAACAACAACAAATTCGAAAACTCTGATATCAGCGTTCTTTTTCCGCTCCGTATCTGCATATAGACAAACAACAACAACCGGCGCTGCCTGCCCCCAGGGAATCCAGCAGCAGCAGCAGCAGCAGCAAAAGTCGAGTAATTGCCAAATGTTTGCGTATATCTGTTTGTATTTTTGTACGCGAAATGTAATATTTGCATATAAACAGACATATGTAGCCGATTTTCAATTGATGCTACAATACGTTCTGCCAGTTCCACACTTATTTGCATTTCGCTTTTAAAGGTTGACTGAATCTTTTTATGTATTTTCATGTGCACAAACAGCGCTGTGCTCTGATTTCATTTAAAATATCAAATGCGCTGTCAACTATTTAAAACTGAAGTGCGATTACACGAAAATGGAAAAATTGTATACTTCATTAAGCCAAAGATGCTTTTCAATATGATTTGGTTGAAAATGATATCCCCAACGGCTTAGGGCTAGTTTCAGTGCAGTTTTGAGGGTTTTCCCCCATACAAAATGGAACAAAAAGTTGAATATATAGTATAGAAAGGCCAATAACAGTTTATGATTACTCATCAAGTGCTGAGTCAACGCAGCGGGAAATGGCAACAGAAACTGAAACCAAGGTAAATGAACGCTTGCAAACTGTTTTCATTTAATTTTGAATTTTACATAAACATTTTTGTATAAAAAACAAAGTGTGTACTTCGTAAAACACTATAAATATGCATTTAAAATATAGGGTATTCTACAGTCCGAATGTTTTGTGCTAACTGGCTTATTATTGTACTAAAAACGCAGTCGTAAGTCTTGAGCATACTGAACTCTATGCAAATAATTGTTTGGACTATGGAATGTCACACTGTGCAGTGTTAATTACAACATTTTATTGTTTATAAACAAATAAATTGGTAAATAAATTAAATGCCATGAAATACTCCAATTTATTGCTATGAATTACGGTACTAGGAATGAACATAAAATATATATGATAACTGCACTGTATTTTTCAATAATGGTTTCAATAACTGCAACTGATTGTCTGTGTGTGTGTGTGTGTGTGTATGTGTGTGTGTTTAAGCGTGCTTGTATGCGTTAGTTAAATCACAGTCGATTGCAGCAGACAATCGACAAACAGACAAACAGACATAAATGCGACAAATATTGTTGTGCTTCTTTGGTGCCATGGTATTTAAATAGTATATATAAATAGTATGTATGTATGTGGTTTTGTTCGGTATTATTAAAATACTTGCTCAAATTGTTGTGTGCAGAAAACAAACAGCAAACTGTGTACGAATTTATATTTCATTTATTTCGTTGGGCAACATAAATGGCTTTTGACTTTTCCAATTGGACATTCAAAATAACCTTGTTTATTTCATTTTTTGCCAAAGTTTTCCTGGTTTCATCCACAATATGTTAAATGTTGAATGCAAACTCTCAATAATTCAGCTGCCACTCTAAATGTTTTTCTCTTTGAAGTTGGCCAATCATTAAATGCGACAAATATTTTATCAATTGACATTTTAAATAATTGAGCATAAGTAGATTGCTGTTTATGCCTTGAAGTTAGAACAACCGATTAAGTCTGCATATTTTATATTGAGGAAGTAAACTTCTTCAAGACGGGGTCTTTGTTACTTATCTTTTTATTTTATTTATTAAAAGACATACAATGAACATTATACAAACGACTAACAAGGGGTTTCAAGCTTAAAATATATGCAATATACTATGTCTTGAAATCTATTACGACTCAAGTTAAGGTCCCTCTTCTTGCCAAGATTTCAAGAGATTGATCAGCCAAGTGGAGCCTTACAATTTATATGTATTTCAATCAATCTTCGGTAGTCTTTCACAACCGCTTAATTTAAATTAGCTTAGTAAATTATCATGTTTGGTAAATGTTCTTCTTGATTGACTAAAAAGAAACAAATTATTAATAATGTTTTTAGGTGATATATATCTTGGAAGCACGATTGTAAGCATCATTCTTTTTTAGAGATTTTTATAAATTTTAATCTCAGCAATTGTACTGCCTCACATTGTACAATTTGGTATTATGTCTTGTTCTCTGCCACAATAACAATAACAGAAGCCGGAGAAGCATTGCCAAAAAAGCAATAAAACCTTTAAATATTTGCACACCCACACAAAAGCGCAAACAAACAAATACCATACCCCGCACTTCCTTCCCGCAAACCGATTACACAGGGAAAAGACAGACGGAGATATGGCGAGAGCATTAAGACGCATCCTTATGATCATATGCAAATAGATGCTAAACACTCTGAAGATTGACTGTCGGAATGGGAGGGTTACTGTCTCGTCTCATCTCGCTTTCACTTGACTTGATTTTTTATTTTTCTTGGCGCTGAAATAACAGATTTCATTCGAATCCTAAAAAAGTTCAAAGTAGAGATGGGCACGGTGCTTAAATTTAAGGCTCGGTACGGCCCAAACCCGCAGACTTTTTTAAAATAAATCTAGAGCGGCTAACAAAAACAGTGAGCTAACAAAATCGACCCAACAAAATAATCTAATAAATTAATCAAAATTTTCAATACAAATTTTTTAATATTTTTTTATTAAATTATATGCTTTTAACTGAAATAATTCAAAATCTTTAATATATCTTCTTGAAATATTATTTCTTCTGACATTTTATTTGCAAAATACAAGCATTTGTCCTCAAGCAAAAAGGTCTTTTTCCTATTTCAATTTTTGGGCCCTAGGCCCATATTTATCGACCAAGGCCCGCAGGACTCCAGACCTGGATAGAACCGCCCTCAACTCTAAATCAAAGTATGCATTTTGTTTGGCTTTTGTTTGCGTTTTGCTTTGTGCCTTTGTGCCCTTGACGTGTTTTGGCTGCTGCTGATGTTTGAAGAGCCTTTTGCCTGTACGAGCAACATTCTCATCATCCAATACTCTGAATCGCTCAATCTTAATTTGGTATTAATTGAATATCAGAAAATATTGCTTGATTTGACAAGTGATATGTTTTCTTGCTTCCATTGCTGCTGTGTCCTGGCGCTTGTCCTACAAATAGAGGCAGCACTTTCGCTGCAATCTTTCTCCATGTCTATCTGTATGTCTGCCTGCCCGTGTGTGTCTGATGCCATGTGCATGTCAGTCGTTGTCGCACTCCGTAGCCCTTTCAAATCCGATCCAATCCCAAAAGTATAACCTGCAACATGCTCCAACCAGACGCAATGCACTTTATGTTCTGCTGCTGATGCTGATGCTGATGCTGATGGCGGTGGCAGCGTCTCGAGGCTGTTGCTGTTGCTGCAGCAACTGCTGCTGCTGTGATTGTCAACGTCATCATCATCAACGTCTCCATTTCTATCCCTCTCTCTGTCGCTGTCGCTGTCGCTGTCACTGTCTATCTTTCTCCCTCTCTCTGTCTCGGTCTATGGCTGCCTCTCTTCCTGTTGCCGCTAATCCATGTCATGGCGCTGTTTTGCTGCAATGGAACTTGTGTATTTGCTGTTGTTGTTGCGGGTGTCAAGTGCAAATGCCTCTGTAAAATATGCAGAGACATAAATATTTCAATGGATTTGCTGGGGGTGTGAGAAAACTACAGCATGCTGGCAATTAGAGATGCTCAGAAATCACTGAAAAGAAATGTTATCATTGTGAATCAGCAGAATTATGGAGTTTACAAACTTGAATAAAATTATTTAATAGTTGCTTTGGTTTGAAATGTGCTTTAAGATAAGTTCAAAGGCGAAGCGTGTGCAATTCTAAAAACCCCCTGAGGTTGAGACCTTAAGTCTTTACGACCTAATAAATAAAAACTAAAGTCTAAACTCATTAGAAATGTCTAACCGTTAGCTAGACAAATATCTTGTTGCTAACAACCATACAACTAATCAACATTTCTAATTATAGCCAATAACAGTGGTCCACAAATTTAAATAAAGTTGTGGCTCATTTAGATTTAATATCTGTTTCAAAAAATCCTGCAATGCTGAGCTCAGTTTCCAAGTTCAAACTAATTAATTATTAATTATGACAGCTTAAAAAATTTTGATATTTTGTAAGCTATATAAACGTCATATTATTAGTGTCCATTTTCAAACATAACTTCCCAAAATATACAAAAATGTAATGGGTTTTTTAGACCCTGTATTTTAAAAAAATAAAAGGGTCTATTAATTTAGTGCAAATGACAGCTGTGTGTAACAGGCAGAAGGAAGCGTGGTAGACCCCCCAAAGTATATATATTCTGACTCAGGACGACGAGCTGAGTCGATATAGCCATGTCCGTCTGTCCGTCTGTCCGTCTGTCCGTCCGTCTGTATGAACACCTAGATCTCAGCAACTAAAAGAGATAGAGACACAATTTCTTGATATGCAGGTTCTCTATAATCCTAAGCAGCACGAGTTTGTTTCAGATTTTGAATATTTCGCCTCCTTCATCCGCGAATCAATAAAAATCTACACCTACCTCAAAAATCTCAAAAACTAAAAGCGCCACAGCAGCCACAATAATAGCGCTACAGCCTTGTAATTTGGAATGTACGTAGTCTATGGTATTCTCCACCGATTCTATAAATTAATTTGTGAATTGAATTAGAAGTAGTGAAGATATGCAAGAGAATTCTTTTCAAAATGCGTATATGTGCCACGGCAGCCACAATAATGGAGCAGCTACAGACTTGTAATTTGGAACGTACGTAGCCTATAGAATTATCCGTCGATGGTGTGAATTACATTGCATTCGGACATAAAACAGCGAAGTTATGTAACAGACAATTTTTTTATAAATGTATGTAAGTGCCACTACAGCCATAGTTTAAAAGCTACAGACTTGGGATTTGGCATGCACGCAACCTATGGCATTATCCGTCAATGCTGTGAATTACATTTCAAACGGTAAAGAAACAGCGAAGATATATCAGACAAAGAAACCACCTAGATCTTGCAGACTATAAGAGCTAGAAATACCATTTTTTGGTATTTATGTTTTCATATGCAGCAATCAGATCAAGTTAGTTTGGGTTTTTTGATAACTCCATCCATTCTTCCACTAACCGAAAAACCATATTAGTAACAGTTTTCAGTTTTAAAGTTACAGTTTAACAGCTAATGACTTAGGATGTGGCATGTACGTAGTCTATGACAATCTCCACCGATTCTGTGAATTACATCACGATCGGATAAGAAACAGCGAAGAAAACACAAAGTACAAGGGTCTCATACAGTCGGTTGCGTCCGACTGTAGCTCCGTCCTTACTGGTTTTTATGTCGACCAGTGTAATTCTCGCTGTTTCAAGTCCATTATATAAGCAACTGACAAATTGCAGCTTAAGCTAAAACGATAATTAAATTAATAATTACAATGCAATTGCATCGCAATGAAGTACGTTAGCTTAGTTAAGTGTACTTAGCAGGTAATTATTGGCTGGTATTAAGAGAAATCAAATTGCAGTGTGTATATTATAGTTTCTGTGATTTATCAGATTTAGTTTGTTATTAGTTTTGTCTATCCGACTAATTGTGCAATATTTTTGAATTGTTTTAACTAACTGACCTCTGTCAATTTCGAGAAGAATTTCCATTGTTTAGGCCAGAAATTTTCCGTACGTAAACGCATATGATATCAAATTGTATAAATTACATGCCACACGCTATTGACGTCAACCGTTTTTCTTTATTTAAATATTTAGAGAGAGATTTTATGGGTGTATACGATGTCGAGCAAACTCTGTCACTGTGAAATTCAAACAACAAATATAATATATCGTTAAAAATGGCTAGTTTTCCATATGAGCTAAGAACAATCAATGCTCGACCTTTGTTTTACAACTTGGCGATAGCCAGCTCGATAACCGGTTCCCACTTCATCATGACTAAGTGCAATAAAATTGTCACCTTCCGCCCCTCCCTGAGTAACCTGAGTTTGGTTACCTAATGTCTGTGCAAACAGTGTGTATATTAAGCATATATATTCTCTGAACCACGTGGAAAAATCTCAGCTCTGAATCTAACACAGTCTGCCTAATTTTCACTTTGACGATCGCAAACAACTGCTAATTTTATCTTCAGCTCAAAGTGCATCAATTAGCTCGATTCCTAACTCACTTGCAACCTAATGTCAGGTTGAGCTAAAAGGTCACACAAGCGGCATTTATCTATCAAAGTTTCATCCGAAAGTATATGTATTTAATGCTGATTTGCTATTGCCAAGCGGCTGCTAATCTCAAAGTCGAGAATTTGCGTAAAACAAGTGCTCTGACGGCATATTTTTGTGCTCAGCAAGGGGACTTAATAAACAGCTTGTTTAATACAATGTTTATTCACTACCTGAGTGCTAATGGTCAACAGGAGTTTAAAGTTCAAATGCTCAACGAGTTAAGCACATCAAGTGAATTTTGAACTGAAATACAGAGAATAAGATCATTTTAACTCTCCTAATCATCTCGTAGTCCAAATTTTGTTTGCCCTTATCCAATTCAGCAAAAACCTCAGCCGCAGCAACTGTTTCGCATGCCTGATCAGGTATGATTATGTATCAAATTCGATTGCATCGATGGCATTTTTGGATTTGCAGTTGACCAATTGCTCTTGTAATGAGATGATTGCTTATGCAGCTGCAAAACAAGAATTTTGAGTGCACAATTTTCAATTAACCAGCACCAGCGAATGCGCTGAGTCAGACCAAAAACACAGCGAGGGGTTAGAAAAGCGAAACGAAACACTTTACAATGGGACAAATCTCAACACAGTAATAAATATATGGATTTAATATCTATTTTTTATAATTCTTACTATTTACGTTCACTTACATCCGATTGCAAAAAGTTGTATTAATTTATTTAATTTTCGTTGCTCTTTTTAAGCATATGATTTGCCTTTATGATCCCACAAAAAATTTAAAATAAACAAGAATATATTTATAAATTAGGGAATTTCTTTAGTCAAATTTATTCGCTAAAACAAATTTTTCGCAGTGTAACTCTTTTGGTCACAGATTTAACAATGTTGTGCTAAAGCTCAAAACGCATAAAAGTATGCTACGTGTAATGGAAGCGATATGCTCCTGTGTGTATGTATATCCGTATGTGCGTTTGTGTACGTGAGTGCTTGTTAGAGCTGGCTGTATTGAAATGGCTTAATCAATAGTAGAGCAACAATGAAATGCCATGGAAATAATAATCCGCAATGGGGCCAATCGGCTGTAAAAGCGTATGGTAAAGAGTACTTACTGGTATCAACAGTCTAAAGAGCTTACCAACTATTGAAAAGAGCTTAAAAACTTAGACAAAAGTAACTAAACATTCACCTGGCTGCTTATTCAATAAAATTGAGCAAATCGTTTAAAGATACTTTAAAGTTGTATACTCCTAGCAACAACAATTGATACTTATAAGCAGTAAAAAGAGGCAAAGCCTGCATGATTATTTACCAACAAATGGCTCGTAATAATTGCGGTTCATGTTGGTAGCACTCGCAGAGAACAAACACAAAAAATAGGCTTCATTAAATACAAATGGATTTGGCAAACGACCAGCCCAGAGAAAGCCACAAAAACCCCAGCCCAGTAAATGATCTATTTGCGTTCATTTTGTCTTCTTAAACCTCACAAGCGATTTATTACTGCAACATTTTCAAAAAACAAAAATTTAATATTCTTTATATTTTATTGTACTTGATTTTAAGATTTCACAATTGTTTTATTAGTTGCAACTTACACCAATGTTCAATTTGTAAAAATGTCTGTAACAAATTTGTATGAACAAATTATATGTAGGGAATGGAGTCGAGTTATTTGCTAAGTAATATGCAAAATATCATACATTTATTTATTTATTTATGCATGTGTTTATTATGTTTGTTTGTGTGTGTCCATGTATGTATGTATATATTTTGCATTTGCTCTTACCCGCCCATTACTAACACATGAACGAATTTTTTGGCGTTGACCGGGCAAAATTTTTGTTGTTAAATTTATTGAGCGTAAAATTTTGTAGAATTTTTTTTTATTTCGGCTAACGACAACTGCCCAAAGCTACAAAGACAGAGACAGCGGCAGTGTATGCGTAAGTGAGACGAATAGCTCTTGTGTATGTGCTAAAATAAATATAAATATTTATTACTCAACGAAAAGTGACTTTTTGTAAGGCAGCCCCTAGATTTTGGTTCCCAGCACATCAAATGCCTTTTATATGTAAATGAAGTGAGTGTGTGTGTGTGTGTGTGTGTTAGTGAGTGCTATAGAAGACCCATTGACCCATTTCACAAGTGCCTTAAAGACTGCGTAGTTATGGCCAAGTATTTAGACTAAGCCAAGTTGCCAAGTAGCAATCAAATGATGCATTCAAGCAGCTAATGGCGCATAGATTCGAGAAGCTAAATTGCAGAGCAGAGTTAAGTGGTTATGCCAAGGGGGGAAGAAGAGGTGTGTACCCCTTCAAAAATAAGTGCACATAGTAAGTTAAGTAATTTAAACATATCTTTTGCTTCAATTCGTTTAACTTATTTGATGAATTTAAATTAAAGTTGGCAACTATAGCCTTAATAATCATTTAATAACTCCTAGTTAGAAAAAATAATTGGTGAATATAAATTACAAATACTACATAAGAAGTAATAATAAACTCTATATAAATGTTTTCTATAAAGTCACAAAATTATACATAATAATAACTTACCTATGTATAAATAAATTATTGCGATTCATAAACTCATAATACCAGACATATACACACATATTTTCAACCTCAATTGAAATAAAGCTTAAATTGAAAATTTAATGCTTAATGGAATTCCATAAATTCGTGTTGTAATGTTTGAACATAATTGGACCAGTTCACCACAATAAATGATTTTTTATAACTCAACACTTGGGGGTTTCATGGCCAGGAATTTCGCAGAGCGAATCTAATGTTTGATCTAAGCTGTCTTGGCGATTAGGTCATGATTAACATCTCAATTGTGTGCTAAACTTTATGGACTGCGATAAACATTTAGTGTTGACACCATAAACTCAAAAGATCATAATATATAATATTTGCTATAAATACACATACGCTCATATATAAATGCAGTAAAGCCAAAGCTGTACAAATATGTGACTCGCATATTGCAATAAAGAATGCCGCAGACGAGGCTGGCGGGTTTCGGGAGTTTTATAGACTTATTTACCTGAAGCTGACGCAACTTTTGCTCTAATACACTTCAAGGAAAGATGCCTAGATTTATACAAATATATATATTTAGACATACGATGTGTGTCTGTATCTGTATCTGAATCTGTATCGGAGCATAGGCGTGTTTAGTCATGTATCTCAATGGCCTAGACAAACGCCAGGCACCAGATAATCATTTCATTTTATAACTTTTTTATTTCACCCCGCCACCGCCACCAAAAAGGGAAACAAACTTGTGTATTGCCTTTGTCACAGCCGTCGAGCTCTTCTTTTTGTTAGACCCTGTACTTTGAAAAACTGCAAAAGGGTTTATTAAGTTAGTGCAAATGGGAAAAGTATGTAACTTCCAGAAGAAGGCGTGGCAAACCATTTAGTTAGACATGAAAGCAGCCCCACATATATTAACCAATTATGCTGTGAATTTCACTACGATTAGATAAGAAACAACGAAGATATGTAAGAGACCATTTGCGGGACTGCAGAGGGGCTTTGTGTATAAGATATTTACTTACACGCATAGCTTTAAGTACTGTCGGTTATGTCCGACTGCTCTGTTCCGCCCCTACTGGTTGTGTCTGGTTTGTTTCGTTTTATTGCGGCGTTTATATTTGTTGGCAGGAAATACCTTTGTGTGCGCCTACACACACATTCGATAGATACAATCGCAGCACGCAACAATTTGCACTTCTTTATGCTGCCTCAACTTGAAAACTTTGTGTGTGTGATTGGGCGCTCTTTGTATTTTATTTATAAACATATTTTACTTTTCATGCATGTGCGGCACAGTGCTCCTTATCCTCTTAGCAAATGCTCGTATGATTTTATTTATTTCCGTTTTTGCCGTTTTTTTCTCTGCCTACCTTGCCTCCAAGTTGGCACCTGTGCCGGCAGTCATAAGAACCGAGAGAATCTGTATACAAATCTGTGAAGCAGATACAGGTAAAGATACAGAGACAGAGACAGAGACAGAGACAGAAAAAGCTACAGCTAAAGATACAGACTTGGAAATAGAGTTATATTGAGCAGAGGCACGTGAGACTTTAAAAAGATTTTGCGAGACCAAATAAACTGGTTGCAAATTGGTTCACCTGCCATTAAACAACAACAAGTTTAAGAATAACAAAAAAGATACTTTTACTTGGCTTAGACAAACTAGTAGTAGTTGGCCAACACCTTTTTGAAAAATTATTGCACAAAAGTTTTTGCCACTCTAAGAATTTGCCACGTATTTGTTTATTTGTTTGTGCGTTCGGTGTTGCTTTTGCTCTTGTTGATATTATTGTTATTGTTATTGTTATTTTTTCTGCAGCCAAGGTACAAGTAGTTATATATGAGCAGGACTTAGTTTTACAGTTATTTGATTAAATTTGTGGTGCAGTGGCTCTGCTTCTAGCCAATCAGACTGGTTCTAGAGTCCTGCCAGCAAAAGATAAATAAAGTTTTAATTAGAGGCATTTACCTAGGGGAAAGAGGCAAATGCTTAGCACTGAGATACATGCAAATTTAATCAAAGATTCCCTACACAACCACAATGTTGTGCGGTGTAGGTCTCTTTTATATCTTATATATTCCATACTCTCTCTTCTCTGAAAGTTTCTCTAATTTTGATTTTTGCCTAACACCAATTGATTTTAACAGCTGATCTAATCAGCTAAACAGTATTTAAGTGACAGTTTTGAATTGATTTAACGGAAATGAATATTGCACATCTATTGTGTGATTGAAAGATACTGGAAGAGGCCAATTTAATGGAGGAAATGATGGAATACAGCTAATATCATAAGCTACATAGATTCACAGGTGAATTTTGATTAGAAAATATATTTTCTTTGGGATTAATTGATTAGTTTTGTGGGACTTATACAAATAACTTGCAAACTTAATTAGAATAAAATGAATGATTAGCTAGCTTATTTAATAACGTTTAAAGATTGCCATACATTGTTATGTTAAGATGGAAAATGTAATTTTGCAAGCCTATAAGGCAATGGCAGTATCTGAATCGAATACTGAAAGAGAATATGAAGCAAGACACTAAGTAAAGCTATAGCTATCAATGTTTCTATTATATGAAGTAGATAATTTGAAGATATCAACTGAAATACTTGGCTTGAGCAACGGGCCAATTCAGCTATAAGTTGCTCATAAATTCAACCTAATATATATTAGCTCACAAATCCCTTTGAATTATGACAGTTGATAACGTAATTATGGCCAAAAGAGGATCAACGCTCATACAATCAGTATTCAGTCTTATTCCCATTGCCAAGCTAACTTCTTGCAGGGCGAACAATAAGTTGCCTCGGCAGCTACTTACATGTTTAAACAATATTTCTTAATTGAAATGCTGCGAGGCAATGTCTGACTGGTAATAGAGAGGTACAAAGAACGAATGCAAGGAGAGGGAGAGGGGGAGAAAAAGAAAATGAGATAGAAGCGGTGGGAGGACATAAGACAGAAGTACAGTTGTTGTAACCAGCTCAACATTTGCAGTGACAGCATTTGGCCAGGCTATTGCTCATGAGCTTACTCCACGCCGCTCCTCCCACCAACCACAAAAGGTCTCTCTTTCTCTTTCTCTCTCTCTCTCTCTCTCTACACACACACATACACACAGTCACAAACTAGCATACATATATACACGCTTGTGCTTACAATTTTTGCCAGCGCTGCAAGCGAGCTGAGCAGAAATTAATTACATTGAAGTCATTTATCAAGAAAGTTTATTTCTTGCTGGGGCTCAGGCAGCAGCAGACCCCCTCCCCCTCACTCCCCTCACCTCCTCACCCCTTTCAACTCCCCACCACGGACGGCAAAAAAATATACCATATACCAGGCCAAAAAAGCCAAAAACAAGCCAGGCAACAGCAAAACCTCGCAGCCGCAAGATGTCAGTTGTTGTTTACTTTGTTACTTGGTTAGTTATTTGGCCCATTGTTGCTATTTTTGTTGTTATGCTTATTTTTATTTTTATTTATTTGGCCTGGCCATTGTGAGTGCGAGGCAAATCAATAAAGCCAAGTGAAATGAGCTCTGCTTTTTAATTCCTCTTCATTTAGTTGGGAAATAATAGTGAAACTTTTGCAGCTCCATCGATAAGCTGAATTGTCAATTGAAATTGAAGGCATTAGCTATAAAACCGTAGCAAACGGTTAATTGGAAATCGCATTGAAAACTTCATGCAATTCTGTTTAGATGCTGCTGAGAAAATTGGCAATAGCGACAACAACTTCCAACTGCTGCTGCACGAGAGCAATATCCATCACGGGCTCAATGCACTGGCCATAACGAAAATTGGTTTAATCAACTGTGAAACAACTACTGCAGAGCAGCATGCGAAAAATAGCCACTGTGACAACTACAGCCAGAATGGGCGAGGCCGATCAGTCGGACTGTAGAATACCCTCTACGCTCTATATTTTAAATATATTTTAAGAATGTTATACGAAGCACAGCAGCAATGCTTATTCTTACTTCTTCCTTTGAGCGAAGTAAAACCTGCATTATTATTTTTTTTTAATAATTTCTGTGCTTGTTAACCGAATTCAATGCGCTTTTTATAATACATAAATGTATATAATAGTAGAGAGTATTCTATGTTCGATTGGGGCGTAAAGGGGGCGTAGCAGCCAATATATAAATTTAAGTTGACTGCTCTTGCTCTTATAGTTTCTAAAATCTCATCTTTATCGACTCTTCTCCACGTCCTGATCAAGAATATATGTATTTTATGTGGTCTGCCACGCCTCTTTCTGCCTGTTACATACATTCTTCCAAAGTTATCAACCCAGTTTTAACTAATTTTCAATGGGTACAGGGTATAAAAACTATAACAACAACGAAGAGAGCAGCGATGGTGACAGCAACGACAATCGTTAGAACTTTGACTGGTTTAGACGAATATTGACAGCTTTTGCCTCCATTTAAGCCAACTGCTGCGTGGTTCATGTGAGGCCAAAGCACGATGCACACAGACCACATATGCCACACCCCCAGCCCCCTCCCCAGCCCCCTTACCATCATCAGCTGCTGCCAAACGTTTGCCAATTTTATGCGTTTCTTTTGCAATTTCAATTCTTGCCAAAGACACACGTTTATTCAAAACATTCTGCCATTTGTATCGACATTTCTATATATACTTCTTCCGTTCTCCGTTGCAGTCAAACAACATGGACGCTGAAGCCGATGGAGTGCCGCCAATGGCGCCAGCTGCAGCTGCAACAACAGCCAACAGCGATCTGGACCTGGCCGCCCGGCGGCGCCTCTTCATCTCACAGCCATCGACATTGGCGTCGCGACGCCAGCAGGCGGTCTGCGTGAGGAGGGCCCACAAGATGTACGGCAACGGCAAGAATCCAAATATTGTGCTCGATGGCCTCAATATGACAGTGCCCAAGGGCACCATGTAAGTAGCACTCCCTGGACCATTTTTATGCAAATCCAATAACTTTTCTGGCAAATCGCAATTGAAATATTTAAAGAAGGCCAACTTTAATAATGCTGATAAATACTAAAAATAACACATTGCTATTTTGGAATTTATTGTGAAAATATTTCTCTCACGACAATAATTTGTTTAGAAATTAATTTAATTTAAATACTTAAAAGTTGCTCAGTAGAAGCATTTTAGTTTATAATGGGGATCAATTTTAAATTAAATTTTTTAAAATAATTTTATTTTGGTACTATTCCTAGTTAAAGTAATTATTATTATATAATTATTATATTTATGTACTTATGTTGCTTTATTCAATAACATCATCATGAGATTTCTTATTGTTTTCGGACTGTTTATATTTATTGTATTATTTTACTTATTTATTTTGTTATTGTTGTGTATTTAATTTTTATTCAATTTTATAATTTGCTTCAACTCATTCTTAAATTTGTATTTTATTATTTGTAGATTAAATAATTCTTTTAAGTTGCATTTTATGTTAAGTTTTAGTTATAGATTTTATATATTTATTTATTTTTTTTTTCATTATTTAATTTAAATTAATAAACATAAGTAAATAATAACTTGCTTTTTTTTTTTGCTTAACAATTTTTTATATTATTTTTTAGCTAACAATGCTAAGACATGCTATTCTATTTTGAAATATTGCATTATTTATTTTATTATAATTTAATTTCAACCTGCATATTAAATTGGCTGAATTCCTGCTTAAAATGCTGCTAAAATTACTAGTAAATTACTCAATCCAATAGCTAAAGAAAACCTATTTTGGCTTGGAAATGCATCCAATCAAAATTATTCGATTATTCGCTAAATTGCACCATTCTAATTGGAGAGTATCAATCCTTGCAGCAATTTCCCAAATGGGGTTTTACTCATGTCGGCAAGTGTTTGGCTGAATGATAATTTGTAGGCCTAAACTCAGAACAGAGGGTTATCAAACCGACAAAGACCACAAGAACAACAGCAACAGCAACAAACAGGCCAAATCGTGGCATAAACTAAGTGCAAATGCACAAATGCAGCTTGTGGCTTATGTGTGTGTGTGTTGGTGAGGGAATGGGGGAGCTAATGTGTGCTAGTATGTGTGCGTGCCGGCTTATAATAAATGCTATTGACCTCATTTACAAGCCGAGTTGTTGTTGCCAAGCGGCAAATGAGGCGAAGATGAAGCCCGAAAAACGAAAAACGTCGACAAACGATAAGTGGGTCAATGTCAGCACTTGAAAAACTGCCGAATTAACACACAAACGTGTTGCGTGTAAGTGTATGAGTGTGTGAGTGTGTGTGTGACTTAACCAGACTGAGAAACTAAATAAATACGTCACAGCATCCAAAAGCCGAAAACCTAAAAAACTTAAAACCAGTTTCTAGTCGAGACTCTAACCGCAAGCTGTGTGTGATATGTGGTGAAGCGTTGCCAGATCGGCAATTGAAAGCCGTAAAGAAAAGCATGAATGAGCACTATACAGACACACTCAGGGCACACACACACATGCATGGACTTGGCCATGAAATCATCGATGCGCCTACCTTGAAGCGGGTGTTAGCTTTGGCCATTTAGTGAGATATTTCACACAACTTACAGGCCGACAGACTTGTCGCAAGAGCCAAAGACTAAGAGATAAAGCGGGGCGGAGTCCGACACTTGAAAACCTTTGAACAAACGCAGAAGAATAATAATAATAAAAGCGTTTCGTCGCGGACACTTGAAGTGTTGCCCAAAAGCTGAGGCCTCTAACAGCCCAGACAAACAAAAGCGGTCAAAAAAGGCGCAGAAAATGGAAGCGAAAAACTGTCAGCAACGCGTTAGTGTGAACAAGAAGATTTAACACAAAATACATATATACATGTCTCCCCAACTCGACCGAGCTGAAGTTCGCTGTCTCTCCCACTCTCTGGTAATCTCCACAAAGCTGTCAGACGTACCCCAGGCAAAGATTTTGGCTCTACCAATAAAAATAAAAAAAACACCAAGAACTAAGTGGATCAGTTGGACTAAAGACTGCAGTCGGGGGTAACCGACAGAAAGAGAGCCCGTAATTTGTGCTTCAGTTATCATTACAGAATAGTTTAATATATTTAACGAATTTGTCTGTTGCATATCTGCGATAATTCTGATTCGATCGTAACGTAATTCACAGCATCGATAGACAATGTTAAATTACAGTTTGAAGCCTTAAAAGTATGAAAATTCTGCATAGGATCCAAAAATGGTGTCTTTAGCTCTTACAGTTTTTGAGATCTAGGTGTTCATGCAGACTGACGGATAGACAGACGGATGGACATCCGCCTTCTGGATGCTACAAACATTTACCAGTAACGCTAACCTAAAAGCCCGTTTTGTGCTTTTTAAAGTTCAGGGTCTAAAAATCGCAAAAAGCCAGCAAAGAAGACTGTGAAAAGCCGAGCCGAAAAGTTTCAGGCGCTTTTGGTAGGCGCGGCTCAGCGCCAATGTTTGTCTCTGTGTCTCTCAAACTGCTGACTGACACTTGTTTTGTTGTAGTTGAGCAGACAAGGGGGGAGAGACGGGAGGCAAGTGGAGGCCGCTGGCTTAAATCCGTAGAAAAGCATAAAAATGCCAACGCTGGCTGCTGTCATTGCTGCTTTGATGGCCGTCACAGTGATAAATAATTGTGTATTTGTTTGCAATGAGTTTCATTTTTTAATACAGCGAAAAATAAATACAAATATAAAAAATTTTAATATATAGTTTATAACTATTGTAAATAGGCAAACAGTTCGAGTAGCTGCCAAGAGTGCTCACAGAAACTCTTACACTGTTCGAGTGTTATTCTGTGGTCAACCCCAAATTCGCAAATAAATCACACACAATTCACGCATAAAGTATTCACAAATTATCGTGGTTTTATGTCATTTTTTCCCTTGTTTTCTCCATGCTCCATTTTTGTTTTGGAGTGAAATTTATAGTCATATCCGCATGCATTTGATTTGCGTTATTGAAAAGTCAGGGCAGCCAGCATCAGTTTAATTGAATAACGACCGTCAGTGAGTGTTCGATGCCATAAAAAATTCTGAAGAGCCGCACTGTAAAATATAGAAATCAAATAAAAAGAAATATGTAATTGAAAAAGCGTTTGGCTTGATTGGAGTATGAGCCGCCATCAATTGCAAGGAAATATGTAAAAAAAAAAAAAAAAGTATATTGAATTGGTTATAAAAAATATTGAAATTGCATAAAAAGTCAAATAATATGCCCACTATAAATTTACAAACTTGAATTGTAAAACTGTTTAATTGTAGTACACAATTTCCTCTCTTAATGTTGAAGAGTCGTTCATTAAATTGTTCAGAATTTCTTTAACAGTTTTTATAGAAATCCATAGGCAGACTCAATTATTTTGCAATTAATTGAAGCATCTGAAACAATAAACCTTATCTTCAATTTAGTACATGGTTTCAAAATTCAAACTAAATTCAATTTGTGCGTTCATTCAGTGAGTTTAATAAGTGGACTGTGTAATTGACTTATGATTGCACAGATGCGATTTCAAAGCAATTACTTCACTTTGACTTCAATAGATTTCCCCCTCATATCGTAGAATCAAAGTAAACCAATTTTTAAATTACACAAAACAATTTGCTGAAGCACAAATACCAGTGCACATAAATATTTAATACACAAACAGCCAGCACTAATTGTGGTACTCAAATTTTCTACTGTTCTTTGTAATTTAATTTTAAACTCTGCTTTGAAACGAAATACCTAAACAGTAATGAAATGCTCTGTGAGTAACTGAACTAAAACTGACCACAAAATATGACCACATTAGTGCATCATGGACTTGCAATCCATTTCAGTAACCAAGCTGCCTGAAAAATATATTTTCTTGTTGATGTATAGGCCATTTTTTAATACACTTACAGACAAAAAAAATTACTTTAAAATGGTTAAATGTTAAGAACCACATAAATATGCAAAAAATCATTTAGATATTTTAAAAAATATAATTTAGCAATTTACAATATATTTTTGTTTTCACTTTTAATAAATTTAAATAGTTCAAATGCAGAGTAGCTCTTCTTCGTTCATATTATGTGATTGCGTAGTTTCTCTCTGGTGCTTGGCATTGGCATTTCAACTGCTATTTTCTTTTTACTTGTTGATTTTCAGGGCTGAAGCTCCTGCTTGTTCGACCACAATTTGTAGGCTGGCCTCCATTGATTGCCATGTAATTTTTGTGGTAATGACCTGTTTGACATGATTTATACATGAGTTTTCGTCAAATTGAAAATTGTTTGTTTTTAAGGAACATTTTTGAGACTGCAACATTTTCCATTTCTGCAAATTGTGCAGTTTTAGCTTCCCTCTTTACGAGTTGTGTGAAAATTCTTTAATGAGTATAACTTTAATGTGCATGAAGTTTACGAACTTAAACTGAGTTAAGTAAGTTAATGTATTTAACTAAAAGTGTAAATTATGTTTATTATTTCGAGCGTGGATCAAGCATGTAGCTTAAACTAATATTTACAACTTTAGTCAGGTACCGCCAACTGGCCATGACCAGCAACAAGCAACAAGCAAACCCATTATTTTGACATACGAGAACAAGAGCGAGGAACAGTGAAAGTAGAAAGAGAGTAGTAGAGAGAATAAAACAAAAGGAAAACAATGTGCAGCGCACTCATTTTGCACGCAGTCAAAAAGGACGAGGCCGTCTGGGCCCAGCCTGAATTAGTTCGGCAAGGGGAAGGTGAGGAGTGCAGAGTGCAGAGTCTACACTGCTGGGCATTACAATGCTAAAAACACACAAACAAATAAGCACAGACACACACACACACACACAGAGGGCGCAACATGAAGAAACATAATGGCTGCTTACAATTTGTGAACGAGCATAATGCGAACATTACATCCGCGCCATTGTTCTTGCTTCCCCCTTCTTGCTCCGCTCTTCTCGCAGTGGGTAGCCAGCAAACGGTATGCAGGGTGGCTAAATTAAATTAAAGCTGTTTAGGTGTAATTGGTCGTTGAGAGGGGTCACAGCCGACAGCGGGGGGTGGCCAGAGGGCCGAGGGTTTTCGAGTGGGTTTCCGTATACCAAAACCAAACATAATGCCAGTGACCCTTTTTCTTTCGTCGGCTTAGGCCCTTGTATATACTGCAGCAACCATGAAAATGGCCAATTAATGGTGCATGAGTCAGGTTAAATTGAGCACACACACACAAATACACACACACAACAACACAATAAACAGCCCATACAAGAAATTATAAGGCAAAGTGAGACTTGGTGTTTGTTGCTGTAATTTACCACCTGCTGACCTGAGATTTTCGACGCACTCGTAAATAATTATGCCCCCTTTTAATTGACACGGAATACTTATTAAATTATTAAGCAGTGTTTACCTCAATGTTGATACAATTATACCGTTAGTCCACTAGCTCAACGCGCTCTCAATAATGGCTGTATTTTTTGTACTTTGTGCATATTCATTTCAGACTACTTTTTTATTTATTTCTGTTTGAATTGCCATAGTTTCAACCAGTTTTGTTTGTTGTAGACTCTAAGCTGCTAGATTTCCAGTGCGCCTTGTCTGTCTTAAAGAGCTGTTCAATCGGTGAAACTAACTCAAGTTTTCCGAAAACAAATTATGGGTTATTAACTACACTCATGCGAGGGGCAGGAAGTGGGGGTAGAGCTGTAGCATTGGAGGTAAAATATAAAAAGAATAACCGGGGGAAACTCTAGTGGGCTAACAATCAACTGATTGTTTGTCATTAATATGGAGCGCATTACAGTGGGATTATATATGGAATTTATAAATACTCTTCAAAATATTTAATATATTTTTATATTAATATAATATATAATATTTTCTAGAGAGCGTGAGTCTTAATATAATAATATTTAATATACCCAGTACCATTGAAAATGTATAAAAATAGGGTTGATAACTTTGTGCAAATATTTGTAAGAGTATTAGCAGTAGTAGACCTGCCAGATCCCTAAAGGTATATATATTCTTCTCGTAAGCTGAACTCTAGTGGGCTGCACTGTCGCTGGCCCAACTCTCGCTGACCCAACTCTCGCTGGCCCAACTCCATCTGGTTATAGACACGGTTGAGCCAGAAACTTCTTCATTACAACTTCTTTTCACTTATATAAACCTTATTGATATTATTATATATTATAATATTTAATGATCTCAGGAAATTGAATGAATGTCATCCTTGCATCAAATTTTACACCTTCAACCCACTGTTCCAAGGTTCCCAGAAAGGCCTTAGAGCTGTCTCAGCCGAAGGCGCTCATTAGACAGTGACTGACAGAGACTGTTAGTACCGAGGCTTGTGTCTATATTGCTGTCGAGTGTTTGTTAGTATGCTTATTAGTTGCACTCACTAGAGTACGTACATAGTATCGGCAATTAGAAGCACATATGAGCCACTTGCACATTATCCATTGCCAGCTAATGACTAAGTTGGTTAGGGTTAGCAGCAAAAAGCATGTATAGCGATGCATTAAGGCGATAGCGATATGTAGGGGGATATTGTAGTACACTCGTAGTGCGTATCAGATATTCGTAATTTGTAGAACAATTTTGCCTAACCACAAGGCAGCCACTTTAATTGTTTGTGCTATTTAGTGTTTATTTATTTGAGGTCAATATGAAACGCATTTGGCACTAATTACAGCATATACTATACTATATACTGCTGCTTAGCCGTTTGATTTATATTTGTTGAGGTTATGCCCGCCAATTGCCGATCTGCGGCAATCAATTGAACATACACTTAAATTCTCAAGTAAATCAATAATATCAGATTGTTGTTTGTTTGTGCATAAGCACCTTTGGCATTATTCGCGTACAACAATTTGTGTCTGATATCTGTAAATGTAACTGTATCTGTAACTGCATCGGTATTGGTATTTGTGTCTGCGGTATACAAATTATAAAGCATTTTAGTGTCGACATGGCTCAGTAATTTATTGTGATTGCTTTCCCCCCCACCACCCACTTCTGCTAAATTATTGAGTGATTTTTAATGGCGGCTCATACGTCGGCTGCGTGGGCTTATCAATCGATGCCCGACTGACAAACTGACTGCCAGACAGAGGGCCTAAACGATTAGCCCGAAACATATGCCTTGCGCCGAAATGCGTGAGTAGCTGCGATTTATTTTAGTCGGAATTGACAGACTGACTAAAATACACAAACTATTCATATGCTGCTTGAAGTTGGACTGCCTGCGGTCGATTTGTTAGCTCCTGCCACTCATAACTCCCTCTCCGTCCATCGCTCTGGTTTGCAATCGATCTATCAGCAGGTGTAGCTATTTGTCACGTTATCAAGCTCAAGTTCCCTGGTTCGCTTGAGCAGCTCTTTAAAGGCTGCGAAATCAGGCAAATTTTGTTGTGGCTAAGCTGACAGTCAATTAGAGCTCAGAGCTTACAATTTTGGGTTGGCAAACAAAAGTTAAAGAGGCTTTTTGGGCCTACTCAATTTGAGTGTGCTTTAGACTATTAAAAAGCGGAAATTAAAATCTTTATGGCAAATGATTAACCAATAAGAACAACGGAACTCGCACAGACAAACTCAAGCGGCGTGAATGGCAAAAGCAAAGTTAAACAAAGGGAGAGAGTCAAAATAAATAACGAGCGAGGGGGCGGCATGAAGAAGGGAATTGAGTAAGGATTGAAGTAAGTACTCGAGGCCTCGGGCAGGCCGACGCTTCAGCGCCCAACTGTTGTGGCATATAATTACCAAAGTGGCCCTTGGCTTAGCCCTGCCCGGCAGTTTGGCAACCGGAAGTTCAACAGCCGTTGCAATGGCCAGCTTATTAGCCAAATTAGCCTGCCTCAGTCTCAGCCTCAGTCTCGGCATGCCGTCGCCATCGCCATTGCCGCGACCCGCCATCTTGTGTTCGCTCTGTTTGGCCATTTGCAGCGACGAGGCCAATTGAAGCTTCAAGTGAGTGACGAACGAGTCTGTGTAATGAAAATCGATTAAAAACGGCATAGACTACCCGACTACCGATGCCGACCCGCGCATAATGGCAAATTAATTGTAAAGTGTGCGGCCATTTTGTTTTGCTTGTTGCCTTCGCTGGGGTCGGATGTTGGTTGCAGTTGAAGGATTGAAAGAGCAGCATAAAACAATAATTAATTGATTGAATGTTGTTGAGGAAATGGCCAACACAAGTGCTGCAAGGCCAATCGCATGCCCCAACTGCTAAGTGGCATAGAAAATTACTTTGCCCAAGAAGTGAATTTCCTAGGGCAAACTTTTCGACCTTATCCAGAGGGTATGTGCGATATACACTGATTGATATAAAGCTGCTGTCGTTGCCCGCATAGAATAACAAAAAGGGTAAACAATTTTTGAAGTTTGGTATTTAATTTAAGCACCATTTCTTCAAATGGAATATACCGAAATCAATTAGTGATTAATTGAGGTATTGATGGCATTCATTAGGGTAATCCCGAAATCAATAAAAGAACAGCATAAATAGCAAATAAAAAACGAATTTGTCAGGCAATTAATCTAGCATTTTAAAATTACACAGAACCTGGGAAATATATTTTCCATATTATATTTTATTTTAAGAGTAGAAGTCGTAAACATAAAAATTTAACTGCATAATAATAAATAATTTGAAATAGTTTTTAATTATATGCATTTTGAACTTGAATTTAAAATTTGCTATGCCGTTCTATTTATATACTATTTGCGTTAATTAGAAAATTGGCAAATCAATATTTAAAGCAATTTCATTAGCCAAAGTGCCAACAATTTCAATTATTTATAAGTCAACTTTCGATAGATTTGTTTCAAGTTTAATGCACAGTGCCAGCGACAGACTCTCTCAAATATGCTTGAGAAACGAAAACCCCCCATGGAATAGTGAGCTTCGAGCTCGGGTTAAGTCATCGCAACTAAGCAATTACAAAGCGGAATGTGAATTGAAATTCAAGCAGCAATTACCCAGATCGAAATGTGAGAAAATAGAAGCCAGAATCGGAGAATGGCAAATGCGAAATGGGAAATGGGGCAACTGAAAGAGGTCCTATCAAGGACATTACGTGCCAGGGACGTTGACAGCCAGCTTTTGAGTGTTGGCCGCAATTAGGCGTCTAGGAATTCAATTTATTTTAGAACAGTTTCGCGCTACCAAGTCTATTTGCTGAGCACTGTTGTTGCCCCCGTGTTGTTGTTGCTTGTGATTTCAATGTGGAAATGATTGCATAATCTGCTGTTAGCCTTCGACTTGGCAGCTGCTTCAATCTCAGCGCCGATGCTTTTTCCAGCACTTGTCAGCCATTCGAGTTCTGATTTTGCGCTTAATTTGCTTAAGCTGCACTTCATTTTTAGCCAGGCCACAGGATGCCAGGATGGCGGGATGGCTGCTGCCACACCCGCATCTGTCAATGTTTATCCAGACTGACAGTTTTTCCTTTTTGCGGCCACGCACTTAAAATGTTGTTAATTTGCAGCGCAGCACATCAAAATTGCAGCATGGCAGTTGGCAGGTGGCAGGTGGCATGCAGACGAACAATCCTCCCTCCGTCCGTCCTTGCATACGTCTGTCAATCAAGCAGTTTGGACGTTCATCATTCAGAGAGAGCGGCAAGCGCTGTTGAAATTAACAATTACACACCGCAGTGTGCAGCGGCAACTACAGCAAAAACTATCGTGGCAGCTCCCAGGGTTTCTGCTTCCACCTGCCCACTAAGCGGGGCGTGTTGTGGGAACGGCTGCTGGGCTTATAAAAATAACTATGGCGCAGCGCATTACAGCGGAAACGGAAGTGCGCATTAACTGCTGCATGCTTGCATGTCAGTTAACGTGCTGTGCATGTGTGTGTCTGTGTGTGCGGTGTGCAAGTGTGGGTAAGTGCCGCCGCAATTAGCAGCATACGTGTGTGTGTGTGTGTATTTTTCTACAGCTGTGTGCGTAATTAAAACGGAGTGTGCGCGTTTAATAAGTTAAGCGTCGACTCCACACTCTCATAACCAGTCACACTCACACCCACACTCACACCCATACCCACACAGATGCAGCTGCAGCTGGTAAAGCTTCCGCTGCTGCTGCGACATTGTTTTTACTGATTTTCCTGCTCAGCTTTTATGCTGCATTCGCTTAGCTCTATAATATTAAACGCGCAGTAATCGCAGCTAAATATAAGCCACATTTTTATTTATATTTATAGCGTTTGAACAAAGTATACATTTATTTTTTATTTTTATTCAAAGTCAACAAATAACAATAAAACAAACAGTTTATATTCTAAATGCTCAATTTTAATAACTAATTAAATATTATATATTATGAATAATTATAAGCTTAAAGCCTCTGTAGCCATAGATTTAACTCATGTTAAGTTTTCTTATATTTTTTTAATTTTTCATTAAATTTTTTGTATTTTGTATAATTTGCTACCAAAAATGTTCACAAATAAAGTTCTTATAAAAAGAATAATTTTATTTTACTGATTTCAGTAATTCTGTTAACTTTGTATATTATTCTTTAAATTTATCAAATTAATTTTGAATTCCATATATTTTTATATTTAATTTTTGTTCTTTTTTGTCCTAATACCTTTTAGTAATTATTTTTATATATTTTTTTTATTTCCAGCTAATCTATTATTATTTAATTACACTTATTTGTTACCAATCCGTATTATAAATTTAAGACAATAAATATTATATTTATTTTTATGTATTTTTTTTATTCCATAACTTTTTTTTAAAGCTTTGTAAATTTAGCCTTGGTGCCTAGCATATCTTTGTGCCATATACTGTAATTGTCTTGACATATGACGCAGGCATCTTATGCTGTGCACCACTTGCACAACAAAATGGCTGCAGCCCCTGCAAAATGCACAATGCAGGGAATTGGCCCATTCATTTGTGCACAGCATTATGCAGTCATAATAAACCCATACTCACTCATACATACAAACATATATATAGGTATAAGAGTGCATATAGCAGTTTATGTGCTCATACACCTGCTTAGTTACCCTGACTAACGTCAAGTGCCTAGCGGCGGTTTGGTTGACCTTTGTTCCGCGCGGCGTATGCGCAACATCCGTTCGGTGGGAGAAAAAATGCATTGCAAAAGGCTGGAAATCGTATGCAGAAGCCGTGTAATGAGGGAGTGATAGAATGCAGCGTTGGCAGTGCCATAAAAGGGAATTAAATTAGCCATTAAAATATGGTTGGCAGCATATTTATTTATTGCTACAGCGCCTCCGGCAATTGGCCATGATGTGAGCCTTTATTGCAATTTCTAATTAAAATTAAATTATGCACATTACGATAAATTTAAATAAAATAAAACTGCAATTTAGCTTTTGTTTTTCTTATTTTTTGTGGACGTCTGCCGCCTATGCTAAACTGTTAATTGCAATGATAATGCGCATTTGCTGGCTCTTGGGCTAACAAAACACGTAAAACACACAAAATGCGATGCGATAAATTTGTATAAATTTGTAAAATGGCCAAAACTGCAGCTTTCACTGTAATCAAGCAACAACAACAACAACAACAACAACAACAACAGCAACAATAACAATAACAATTTTGACATCCAAATACTGTAATTGACATATGGGCCGCTGTAGTAATATTGGCCTTTGTATCTGTATCTATGCACTGCAATTTGCATCGCAGCCGATTGTCATGATTTCATTTGACCTGTAAACAAGGCAAAACAATAGCATCTCACACAAACCAACTACACTGTGATTTTATTCTGTACTATTTGTTTAACATTATAGCGTTGTATTTGCTCTTGAATGACAGCACATTTGCACTATTCACTTTCGCGTGTAGATGGAAAAACTTGTAATTAAGTGGGCTACGCTTCGGAATAATCATGGGTAAATATTTGGCTGTATGTCAGTTATGAACATGAACAACAACATTGAAGAATAACACTTAAATAGCAAATGGCAAAAGTATGCAGCATTTCAGAGTTTGCTGTTATTTGACATTGAAAAAAGGGAAAAGGTTTATGTAATTCTGTGAATGTAGTTACTAGGAAAGATATTTTAGTTGGGAAATAGATTTAGCATTTATATATTTCGACATTCCAAATAAATGCATTTAATAACTGAATAAGAAATCCTTCAATTTAACTTTATTCTACAAGTAGAATATCACAAAATAAGGGCAACCAACGAGAAAGAATCGACAACTTGTCGTTTCAGCATTTTTAATTTGTTTGCACATTTTTATTGTCAACTTTTCAGCTTGTGCTCAGTTATTCACATTAAAAAGTAACACAATGACGTGTATTTACAATACGCGTGCTCAAACTTGGCAATCTATGCGAGCGAATGTTGTACGCGGAATTAATGCTGTCCTTGAATTCGCCATAAACTGCCAATTCAACAAAAAGTTTTGTGACAACAGCAACAGAAAAGATGCGTACACATACAGACGCTTTCACAGGGGGGGAGAATGCCAAGTTAAGCGAAAGTTCATTCGACCAGCTGAGCTTCAGCAACTTGTTTTTAAAAGCATCTTAATCAGCAGTAAATTCACAACTAATCAGTGACTCCATTGTCTAGCAGGTCCATTACCCCGCTTCGACTCAGGTTGCCGCTGCAGCTTCTCCATTAAAGTGCCAGCTCACATATTTGTAGTACGCGCTTCAGCGCTTCGCTCGTGTGGTCAGTGTTGAGCGACCTGCCACACGGCGTATGAGCGATGTATGAGCAAAGGGGCAGTCTTAACCTCAAAGTGAATTTGGCTATTTTTATTAAAACAGACTGAAATTATAAGGGAATTATGTGCAGTTCTATGTATAAGAGAACTGTTCATAATTTGCTTCATTTCTTTTTCTCAGTTCATTGGAGTTTCCATTTGCTTTTTCTGGTTAACTTGCATTATCCTACCTCATTTACTCATCATATTCTTTGTGGCTGTGTCACGTACTCATCTCTAGTTGCATTCTCGATTTCTTTTCCCTCGACTCAAGTGTTCGCACTGGCTGCATTGGCGGATTGAACTTTGTTTTAATTATGCTAGAAAATGGCAGACGCTGGGGCGCATTGGACATGAACATTGTTTGTTGGCTGCGTTCTGCTTGGCTTTGCTGAACTGGAGCCCTTGGCTTAATAAATTGCAATTGTTTGTTAGCCAACTTTCTGCACCCACGCCCAGTTTATAGCACAATTTACAGTTTGGTACGCTTTGCTGCGGCTGTGAATTTTGTAATTGGTTTTGGCTTTGTGCACTGCATTTGACAAAAACAAAACCAAAAAAAAAAAAAGTGAAAAAAAAAACGTAAAACGTATAGCAAATGGCAATGGAATCCGAACAAGAAAGTTTAACATAATACGCAGCGAGTGGAAGCTAACAAAGTTTTGCAAGCATTCAGTCCCTGAATGGATTTTTCTATGTGCGGTTAACGAAGCAAATAGAAAATTTTACTATAGAAAATAATGTAATATATTTTTTTATTTTGCCAGAGCTGCCATCCGAATTCAAATATTGACCCGAAAAAAGTT
Source organism: Hypselothyrea guttata (assembly GCA_035045125.1). Lineage (NCBI taxonomy): Eukaryota > Metazoa > Arthropoda > Insecta > Diptera > Drosophilidae > Hypselothyrea > Hypselothyrea guttata. The sequence continues at coordinate 94,964 of JAWNNJ010001491.1, forward strand.
TCTGTAGTAATTGTTGTCGACGCGTCCAGATAGTCGTCTACATATACTTTAAAAGTTCCCGAGAACTCAATTCCGATTTGGAGCTCACAAACTTAATTAAAAGGCAAAAACAAAGACTACAAATATGCCAAAAAGCAAGACAACTACATATTTAAAGCTTACTTGTGCCCTGTCAAAACAATGCGAAAGCTGAAACTGAAATATAAAACAAAAGCACGTGGCGTAACAATATTGCTCAAATTATGATACACAACTTTATGCACATTGCAACTGATATGCCTCATCCAGACCAGACAGACTAGCAGATGGACGTCCGTACAGACAGCTGACATACAATGCAAACAGGCAAGGTTATGAACAATACCCCAGAATAATCATATTTTTCCCATTGGCCAAGTGGCCATTTAACATCTTGCTGTGCAGATTTAACGAACAAATCAAATACAATTAGTTTCATTTGCTACAGTATTCAAGCTTCTCCTGAATGGTCTTTATGTTGCTTAGTTTACTATTATCACTGCTATCATGAAATTGTTTAAATAATCTATAAAGAGCAAGCACAACATGAATCAGACACTCAAACAAACAAACAAAAACAGGAATCTCAGCCATTGTTGTGACTGAAGCTCTGCTGCTAGAGGGTCAAGTGCTGTGTGTAGTATGTTATGGTCAGCACGTAGTGCAGACTGTTGTTAATAACTGTAGCTGTAGCTGAAGCTCTAACTGTAACTACAACTGTAACTTCAGCTGCCAGTCATAGTGCATTACTTTGCTGCTTACCCTCTCTATGCTCTTGCCCTTTCTTTTTTTCTGGGTACATTTTAATTATTAGCATACGCCGTCTGCTGAGTTTTATGAGTTTCATTGTTTTCCGGCTCACATTGCGTATGCATAACGCGTACGTCTGTGCTGCTAATTGAAAAAATATCAAGCATACGCCATGTTGTGCACTTGTTTTGACGCACTCGAAGCATTACGAGCAGCTGTTGCATGTCTAGTTCTGCTTCATTTAAGTTGCACTCGCAATCACTTAATTCTACAAACGCATTCAATTAATCATCAGCTGCATCTAAATTATTCACCTTTTGACTTATGTAATTAGGTGTTGAGCTCAAAACTTTGCCTCAGGCAGACGACTGGCTAAACTTTAATTCCAAGCACTTTGACTTTTGCATTCTTACGTCAACGAAATTGAGAAGAAAACTTGTCTATAACAAAAGTTTATCGTTTAATTAGCTAGCTTACTGCGCTCACGTGCAATTTATTTCCCAGGTCATACAGAATGTGCGATCTCTAGAAAATTGTACTTTAATTTTGCCAGGGCAAACTGCAAAAGTAAGCTTGTTAATTAAATACCCATTATAATGCCTCTAATTGACTGCGATGTGCTGCTTAGCAAAAACAATAAAAGTAGTTCTAAAACTTCGAGAAGCAAGATACCCTAGACGCATTTTTTAATAGCTGCTTAAAATATTTTAAATATGTTGTTGAATTTACGTAGACAAATTTTGCTTTGACTCCTTTGCTATTTCTCAACTAATACATTTTGTGAATGCCAATTACAATAACAATAAATAAATATTTACAAACATCTATATATTAATCAAACGTTGAAGAATTAACAAGTGTTAAATAAATTTGACTTTGATATGACAGTTATTATATTTAACAATTTTATCATTAATAGCAAAATTCTATATAAATTTTGAGAATTAATTCTTTGTTTTTTTCTCAGTATTTATAACGAGTTTACATTTGTTTATTTCTAAGTCAATTTAAAATAATCATTCGATTGGAATGTTGAATTTACAGAAATAAAAGAACACTATCCATAAAATACTTATAATATATAGGCACACATTGAATTTAAATACAGCGTTGACACGTAGGTCTGTATCTAAATGGCAGGCAACCAGACTGCCCCAATTGTAAGCGAAGAAGAAAAATTAATTATTGAATTTTCAATGGATATGCCCAGACTAAATGACAAAATGTCGCATGGTAAATCACATTTAATTAGAGCAAGCAAGTAATTGAGCTGCAAACTGTAGCTGAAATTTTCTGGCAGGTGCTGTGTGGCATGCCACAAGCTAATTCAGCTCGAACATCATCAATCACTGTGGCAGCAAAACAAGCTGCAACTTGGCCAAGTGCTCAGAGAATGCATCAAGCTCGGTGCAAACAAAAAGGTTAATGGGTTAAAAAATCAACATTTATGCTGTTGTTGTTGTTGCTGTTGCTGTCATTTGCTGCTTTTATTCGCTTTTAGAAACTGTACTTGAAAAAAGTAGAAAAGTATTTATTTTGTTTGTGAAAATGGGAAATGTGTGTAACAGGCAGTAGATTTCATAAAGTTTTTATATTATTGATCAGTATGACGAGCTGAGTCGATATTGCCTAAAAACTTTTAATTATCCTTCGACTCTGTAAATAACATTACAATCGGACAAGAAACAATGTAGATATTAAACAGACAATTTGCTCGATTAGGCATATATTTGTTATATTTTGGTACTTATTGCCTCTGTATGTGAGACATTGGTTCAGTGATTATTGAAACACGATGTAGAGGGTCCGCTACTGTCGGTTACGTTCAGCTTTAGCCTTTCGTCCGACCGATCCGCTTCGTCCTTGCTGGTTTTTTCCTTTCTGTTGCACTATATTCTGGCTATTATTTCATTTGCTGCACTTGGCTAAAAAATATGCACACGCCGCACAACTAAATGTGGGTAGTTTGTGAGTTGAGAATGAAGTTGAACCTGAGTGCGACACGTTTGTGTGTGTGGCCTGCTCCATCTTGGGGATTGCTGTTAATTGGCATCGGCTGCAGTTGCATGTCTAATGCCTAAGAGCGGCGAAACAATTTAGCACAGGAACACGGAAATGAAGATAAGTTTTTGCTCGGCCATTGCATCAAAAAGCGTACATTAATTAACAATTAAGGGGCTAAGTGGTTGATAAGCTGCATTTTCGCTTGATGTTGTTTAATCAGCTTATGCTTGGCTTACTGGAATATTAAACTACAATATCCTTTATTGCTTTAGCCAACTTCCATGTTCCAATTTAAAATGGACTTTAATATTTTTCGTTATCTGGCTTTATTTACGTTTTTGGCAGCTCTTAAAGTCTCCGCACTTGAAGCATATCTGCGCTTATTGTTTTACCTTCTATCTGTGTGTTGTGCTTGTGCTTCTGTGTGTGTGTGTGTGTTGTAGTAATTGTTGTTGTTGTTGTTGCTGTTGTTGGCAACAGTTTGGCTTGTAGCTGGGCAACGTGGAGTTGCGCTCTTATTTATCCCGCTGGCTTATTCAAGTGTGGCTTTTTCATGTGCACACTGCGGAGTTACTTTGACCTGCATGTTATTCATGGCTAAACACACACACGACCAAACTCACCCACACGTGCACAGGCACACACGCATACTTGCATACTTGTACGGCACGCTGAACCCAATCCCAACTGTCGAGCAAACAATTTTCTAAACTTGCGCGCTGCGCACACAGCAAAAAAGAGAAGGCGTCTGCCTGGAAGTGGGCACCACAGCAGATGCAGTGGGTGTGGTCCAGTTCTGTGGATTGCTGCGCGCTAAGCTGTGCTAAACATTCCCTAAATATATTTTGCAACAGCTTCACCACGCGCTGCCCCCTCCCCTTTTCCTTTCCTCCCCCTCCATACATAACACACTTACATGAGAGATAAGCGAAGCGCATACCAGGATCACGACCAGCAACAGAACCAGCACCCAAAGCGAGGATAACGCATACGCAGCGTTGCACTGCTCGCTGGGTCGCTCGCTCGCTCGGTCGCTCGCTAGCTGCAATGAAACTTTTTGCACCTGAATATTTTTCCAAAACTATTCACAGTTGATTTTTCACCTGATGCTCGCATATGACGCCGAGGGTGTGTGTGTGTGTGTGTGTGTGTGTGTGTGCTTCAGTGTGTGTAAGTACTTAAAATATTTGTCTGCCCGGCTGCCTGTGAAACTGTGGCATGCTCGTCCGTCCGGCTGTCCGACTGTCCGACATGTCTGTCTGTCTCTCTGAATTTGCCACCGTACAACTCGCAAGCCACTCAAGTTAAATGCAGGGCCGTCACTCTGTACAACACAGGGCAATGCCATAAGTCAATTTTCGGTTTCATAGTGATCAGTCATGATTTTGGTTTTAAAGTATACATTTTTAACCTTCTTTATTTTTGCGATTCTGTGCTTCTCTTATTTAAAGCAAATTACGTTTAACTTGATAATATTACGTCAAATGGAGTTTAATAAATTATTATTTGACGGCAAATATATTTTTATGTCCTAATAGATTTTAATATACTTAAATTGCATCGTTTAAAAATTGTTCTCTATTGACCGACTCTACGGTTTGGTTACACGACAATTAACATACTATAACTTCGAATATTTGCAAATCGCATCTGCGCTTACCGTCAACTTTTATAATTCAGTTAAAGTACAATGCAATTAAATAATTGTTGATTATTTTATACCATTAAATTTTATCACTGACAACATTTTTAACAGCTATTTAAATTGCAGCAAGAGTATTTAAAAATTGTACATTTGTATTGTTATTTAATTTTATAGTAGATACTATTTACATGTTGATTTTTTTTTGTGTTCTAAGTTCTAAGTTCTATGGTTTTATTGGATTATTTACTATAATTAATTAGTAAAATAATGGTACCTCTGATTAAAGCTAATTTTAATTTATAAAATGAACTAAGGTGTTGAGAACTTTAATTAATTTTAATTTTAAAAGAATGATAGAATCAATTCAAATTATGAATAAATAGGAACGCTTAAATAAGTACGCTAATTTACAGTCACGCGAACTCAAAAAAATAATAAAAAATAACCTAATTTAATATTTATATTTATATTTAAATACAATTCAATGAATTTCAAGAATATAACTAAATTAAAATGCCAGTAAAAAAGAAAAATCTTTCGTAGCTAAAAAATTGAATTTATAGAAGTGCATTTTATTTATCAAATTCTTCAATGCCATACTTCTCTTGTCTCTTTCACGTTCTCTCTATTTCTCTCTCTGTCTTGCAGTTACGGCCTGCTGGGCGCCTCTGGCTGCGGCAAGACAACGCTGCTCAGTTGCATCGTTGGACGGCGGCGTCTCAATTCGGGCGAGATTTGGGTGCTTGGCGGACGGCCGGGCTCACGAGGTTCCGGTGTGCCTGGTCCTCGAATTGGCTACATGCCACAGGTGAGTAGAGAGTTGAGAGTCGAGAATCGAGAGTTGGGCTGTTCCTGCTGCACAGCTGAATTTTTCATGCGCTTTTTATTGCGCTGCCGCAGTTGGCCTCGGTGGGTCGTAACTAAATTAAATAAATGCAATAAAACGTTAAAAGCGCCAGCGAAGCAAGCAATGCATAAAAATGCTACAAAAATATGTATATGCATACAAGAAAGGCTATTAAACGCTAAAAGGCATGAAAGTTTTAATTTGGCAGCAGATATGCCATAAATAACACAAGCTTAAGCTGCATAAGAAACGTGGTCATGAGAAATGTGTGGCAATAGCTACTTCATAACTCACAGGACAAGTGAATTAACCTCACTATGCGCATAAATTGTGCAATAATTTTTCATCCCCATCTGATTTGTCTGTCTGTCCTTGCAGGAGATAGCGCTCTATGGCGAGTTCACAATGCGCGAGACTTTAATCTATTTCGGTCTTATCAACGCGATGCCACGCAGCGACGTTGACGATCGCACGGAATTCCTGCTCAAATTGCTCAATATGCCAAATGGCTCGAAGCTCGTCAAGAATTTGAGCGGCGGACAGCAGCGACGCATGAGCTTGGCGGTTGCACTGCTCCATGAGCCGGAGCTGCTTATACTGGATGAGCCAACGGTGGGTGTGGACCCGGTGCTGCGGCAGAGGTGCGTATGCTTGATGCCACGCTTGGGCGCTCTCGAGAATTCTATTAGCAGGGAGATTTAGCTGATGAGCTGCCATTTTGGCGTAGCAAATTGATGGCGTCTGATTAACTCTTTATCGGTTTTGCAGCATCTGGGATCATTTGGTGGATATTTGTAAAAATGGTCACACAACTGTGATAATCACCACACATTACATCGACGAGTGTAACCAGGCGCATGTGGTAAGTATGCTGCTGAATGGGAATGGGGGAATGGGATGTGGGCGGGGCTGTGGCTATATGTCAATGGCTTTTTGGCACCCACGCGCTTTGTGTGTTGTGCGCTAGCTTGATTTATGGTCGCTGTCTATTTGTAATATGCGGCGTATGAGCAATATTATGCGCTCCGGCTGCCTGCTGAAAGGTGAAAGCTCAGCTGTCACCAGGGCGACGGCCATAAGTCTCTGGACCAGCGACGCTTATCAGCTTCAGCTACAGCTACAGCTACAGCGCTTCAAGAGTGCGCTGTCAACATGCGGCGCTAAGTGCTTGCCACGACAGAGAAAAGCGGGATAGTATGGGAGTTGGGTAGCTGGGTGGTCGGGTAGCCTGGCAAATTTGTATCCTATGCGAGCTGCAACAAATCTGTGTCTCTCGAAAAAGTACAATATTACACCGATGTCCGTACGTGTGTCCCTCCGTCCCTCTGTCCCTATGTCCGGCTGTCTGTCCGTCTCTCCGTTGACCCATGGCCACGGCACGATTTACGAGGCATTTCCGAGCGAGACACATTGCAAAATTTACTTCAGATTTATTTATGTTGGCAATGGTCGAGCGAAATAATCAGTGCGAGCGTGAGTGCGAGCAAGAGCGACAATTCTGCACGACAGAGGGAGGGGCATGTGTGTGTGAGACGGGGAGGGGAGGGGGGTTAGTCATTCGCAGCCAGTGCGTGCGGCAGACAATGAACTCTGTGTGCACAAGGCAGCAGAAATATGAAAAACAAAAACGAGACGCCAGCTGAGCGGGGGAAGCAAAACAACTAAAAAAAGAAAAACCAAAAAAAAACAACGAATAGAAGCATAGCTTGGAAAAATACAGAAATAAAGCGTGACAAAGCGCACAAAGCGAACGCCCGTCACAATGGACACTTAGATAGACAGATATACAGATACATAGATAGATAGAGCGACACGCACACACATACGCACGCTCACACGTACGCTCATATAAAGCAAACAAATCCGCACGCACACAGATGCGCAGATACGCAGATACGCACTTATGCTGGTCAGGTTCAAGCGAAAGTTGGGCAAAGCTTATATAGTACATACATCAGTGGGAACTACAATGCGAGATAAAAAGATTGATGGTGCCAAAATGAGGGACAGAGCAGCGTTAAAGAGGTAGCTGTAGGCAACACCTACAACGACGTCTAAATACCCTATACACATAAGAAGTGGAGATGATTGATAGTGCAGTTGATAGTGAGTTGACTTAGGATATGCCATCAGAAATGTAATGCAAAGATTAAAGACAGATTAAAGTTATTGCAGATCTTTGCCTTTCTTTAAGCAGGGAAAATCTAGAGTAAAGAAAAGCCAAATATTTATAAATAAAATAAATGCGAGTTAAATTGAATTCTGCATTGCAACATCGTGCTGTTTGTATCAATCTCGTTGTTAGGGGCTACATTCTTGGGATTTATCCCCCGTACAGCTGTCAAGGCAACACCCAGCACATTGTGACATTGCGGTAAAGAGTTATGGCCAATAAACAAAATCACTGCCGGCTGTGGCTGGAGTAGGAGCGCAATTTCCTAAGCCACGAAACGTGCTGGTAATCTGAATGACTGGGGATTGGTTTGGGGGTGGTGGGAACAGGTTTAGGGTTCAGTTAATCTAACGGCATTGAAATTCGAATTTAATGTCAATTGTTTTACTCAATTTATGGCCACAAAAAAGACAAAGGCAGGCCGTGTCCTTAAGTCATTTCAGGCGCTGGACAGAGTTTTCTGTCTGTTTGGCAACTTTGTGTGACAGTGTTTAATTGCTCATATTGAACACGTGTTGTGTTGTGTTGTGTCCCCCTTCCTCCTTCTTCCTCCCTCCTTCCTCACTAACACACCCACACACTTGAGTTGACTGCTCTTATTATGGCCGAGAGAAAATTGCTTTTTCAGCTTTGTCACTTTGCCGTGCCACGTTTTTGGCTTTGCCGCAGTTTCCTAATACTACTCACTGGAGTCTTTCACTGCTTAGTGCTGCCTGGCAAAAGCTAGCTGCTACGTGCACACACACAGCCAAATATTGTTCGTCAATTCTGCACGTCACTTCAGAACTTGAGTTTTTTGTGCGATTTACTTGTTCAACTGCCCAGCAGACAGTGGCACTCACTTGGCCAGTTCTTTTCTGTCTTCTGCTTTTTACTTTCCCTTCGCCTGCTTTGTTTCGTGTCTCTTTACTGTTGACTCAACAGAATTGCGTGATGCCAACACACTCTCACATTCAAACATTCACACATTCTGTTTGCTTAGCTCTTGCGCTCAAGCTCATACATACATTTAACCAGTCTAAGCTGAAGTTCGTGTTGATTGAGGCATTCTCATTGACACCTACCACCGGCTCCAACTTTTCCTCACTTGTCCTCAACTTGGCATTTAAATTATTACCATTGTTTTTGGTGCTATCTACGTTCTGCCAATATAGATTCTCAGTTTAATTTATTGGCACAATTATAAAGCATAGATTAAATCATTTTCAATGTGTTGTTATCGATATATAATTATTAAAAAATTTCAATAATAAAGCTAAAACAATATGTAATAAATAAATATCTAATAGAATTTCCTTCTGTTTCATTCCAAAAATTAATGCGCTTACGATTTTATTCTCCTGATTTGTCCAATTCATCTGCTATTGATATCTTATAGTTGATTGCACGATTTCTTCACTCAGAAATTCTCACGCCAATTTATAGTATGTTTTCTTCTTTTAAACGCTTGTCTAGTTAGAGTTACTAAAAAGACAATTTTATACTGCAGCAGTAAAATTTATTTAAATTGCCAATAAAGCAAATTTTAATTTTGTCATGAACACGATAAAATATTGATAACCAATATAAAAAAGTTAGTTTGTTAAATATCCACAAAACTATTTGTTTCTGACTTTTGTTTCCAATATCAACACAACTATTCAATTCCGACTCTTGTTTTAAATATCAACAAAGCCATTTATTCCAGACTTTTGTAAAGAAATCAACCAGAAAAATATGCCATTGTGGCTGGCATGGCGTATGAGCAATGTGTAAATATTGATTTACGTTTAATTATTTTACAAGCAAGATCTTATTGTGTCATATCGCGTTAATACGCCACAAAAATACACAGTATAAACATTCCGATACTCAGCGACAATTAGTTTATCTTTCTGCTGATGTTTGATGAAAAATTTAACAGACAGTCGCCAGGTTTTTTGGCTTTCATTTGTAATTTCCTCAGCATCAGCAATTATTCAGCTGTCCGTTTGCATTTCTGGCTTGGCTGGCGTCTTCTATACTCCCCGGACATGCCATTTGGGATATATATTTTTTGGTATTAAGAGGCAACATGCGGAAAATTACGCGGCAAAAAGGAAATGCAACACACAGAAGAGACAGCATAAACTATTAAGAACACTAGGCAAAAACGAGATGGAATAAAAAATATACAGCCAGAGATTCAGCTCGAGAGAGTGTTGCTGTCGCTGCAGGCTCTTCATGGAATGGAAGAGGCAAGAGGGCGTGGCGCAAAAGTAGTCGTAACAATATATCCATCAAATAATGTTACGCTCCCTGATTTCATTTATTAGAGCAGAAAGTGCTTCACATACACCAAAGCGAAAAGCGACTCCCGCTTCCCATTAGAGTGTGGCCACGCGGCGTATGCGCGATCTCGTGCGGTTCCCTCATGCTTTTTGTCTGTTGGCCAGCAATTTCCCATGAGCCAAGCCAGCGCTGACATTAAATTTAGGGAGCCATGTCTGTCAAAAAAAAAAAAAAAAACAAAATACAAAAAAATAGAAATAGCATAAAATGGAAACGCAGCACTGTGACAGCAGCCAAGCTGGATGGCAATGCTGCCATTTTGGGTTGCCTGACCCTTAGTTTTAGTTACAAACACTGGCAGTGGGAGCAGCTGACAATCTGGCTAATAATGACACAATTGCAGGCGTTAATGCTCTGTACGGTGCCTTTGATGTGGCGCCTTTCATGTGGGGCACAGAAATGTTGGATGTTATAAGTGAAATTGAATACGGACATGTTCTTAGTAGTAGATTTAATGCACATAATATCAAGCGAAGTTCTCTTTGCAGCAAAGCTCTAACAACGGTTTAATAGCTGCCAGCAAGCGAAGGCCGTTAAGAAATGCATTAAAATATCTAGCTACTTGCATGCAAATCAGCAGAGTCTGGCTGCAAACTGGTAAAAAGCTACGCCCAGTCGTATATCATTTTGCAATTTCCTGTGGCAGGCGTGCATAGTAGAAAAATTATAAAAAAAGAAAGGAAAATAATGAGAAAAATATAATTTATGGCATGTGTTATAGCATGCTGATTATATATAGTGCGGTCATAAAAATGCAATTGGCTCAAGTTGCTGGCTTAGTTATGCATTGGTATTCAATTAGCAGACTAATTGGCTTTATAGACGAGTGCCCGAAATCGACGAGGCAAAGCTCTAGGAAACAAGTGATTTCCGCCAGACCAAAGACAAAATCAAATCAAGCAGCAAAACTTTTGTAACTAGCCCCAACATGTGTGCAGCAGAGGGATGCAGAGGTATGGTGAAGGGGAGGGGACAGCCACTCATGTGCATGCCTAATGAAGCCATCCAGGACATACAGTAGAATTGGAATTGATGAACAAGCAGTTGGCCAAGTTTCGGTTTGGTGCTGTCGACGTTTGGCAGGGCCAGAACTTTGCCTAATATGTTGTTCAGTATGCCTGGTCATGTGCGCCAAAGAAATCAATTAACTAAATTTCCGCACGTTGCGACAAACGACTGAGACGACTAGGAAGACTAGGATTTGTGGGGACAGGATATTGAATGTGGGGCTGTATAGTCGATAAAACTTTTCAAGGACTACAACAACAGGATGTGCATAATTCCGTCATTGACTCAAACAGACAACATGAAAACTTTGAACCCAAACTTGAGCTGTAGCTGAAGCTGAAATTGATGTAACAACAGCAAGTCAAAAGTTTAATTGACTCCGAGACACTTTTAGGTTCTGAGAATTGTCTAACAAGCTTCTAATGCTTACAGATTGGCCTGCTGCGCGGCGGCAGAATGCTGGCCGAGGAATCCCCCGAATATCTGCGGCAACAGTACAACGCCGACTCCCTCGAGGATGTCTTCCTCAAGCTCTCAGTCTTACAGAACATGGGCAAGCGTCGCCGCTCCTCAATCGCTCAGGAGATTGTCGAGCAGGTCACAGTGCCGGCCATATCAAATCCAGCGCTGGACATATCCGATGAGCAGCCATCGGCAGAGATCTCGGGCGAATTCGGTGATAATATATCCATGTCGTCAGCGGCACGAGATCCCATCAGCAATACAACTCCCGCTGCTCCTCCCTTGCCACCCGTTCAGGAGATACCCACGTCATTTTGGTATAATCTGCACGTGATGCAGTCGCATCATTTGCATGCGCTCATCTGGAAGAACTTTCTCTGGATGGTGAGGAATGTGGGGTGAGTGCGATGAAAATACCATTCTCAACTCAAAAATCAACTAACTCACAAGCTACACTCAAAAAACAATTTACTCTCACAAAGCAAAATATATAAATATGATAATAATATCAAGAATAGTCTTACAAGTCAAGAGTATGTGATTTTATAATGTAATGCTTGTTTTTTCATTTAGTGTACATCTTATTATTATTGTGTTTTCCATTAAACACAATTAACATAATTACAAAATAAACAAAATATTTTCTGGAAAACATGATTAACTGCAAATACAATAAATACAAAAGCTTTTAAAAACAAGAAGCAACTTGTTGTACATACAATTAAAAACAACTTTTAAGATAAGTAATTGTAGTATTTGTAGTAGATTATTTTATTCAAAGAAATTAATTGATGTTCTAAAATACAGATGTAAATTGTTTTGAATGTACACTGAACTATGAACTTTTAGATTAAAATTAGATTCCATTTGGGACCAATTAAATTATTATTGGCACTTAAATTGAAGTCAATTCCGTAAATTGCCATAATTCACCTGAATTCTATTCCGACTTGCACTTATATTACAAGATTCATTAAAGAGCTTTAATTTTGTAGAACGAAACCCTCATTATTTTTCTGAGTGCATATATATACGCTAACACTCTCTTACTCTCTTTTACAGGATAATGCTGTTCATTGTGGGTTTGCCGGTGGTGCAAATATTGTTGTTCTGCTATGCGATTGGACATGATCCGACTGGACTCAAATTGGCCGTGGCGAATCATGAGATGTCCGAGGAAATGATTATGCAACAATTCTGTCCAGTGCACACCGGATGCAATCAGACCATGCTCAGTTGCCGTTATCTCGATATGCTGGTGAAGAACAAGAGCATGGTTGTGGTGAGTATGCAATGCAAATTACCCAAAGCTACTAAGGGAGAGCACAAAGGCTGCTATTACTATCACTGACGTTGGCTTCTGCTCAAATTGTGCATTGAACGAAGGCCACAATAAGCACTCATGTTGCCTCTTGGTGTTGCCTCTTGTTGTTGTTGCTGTTGTTGCTGTTGTTGCTGTTGTTGCTGTTGCTTATTGAAGTACGCAGGAGACGATGCTTCGACCCTGCTGGCTATTCATGTAATTTATTTCAATTTGTGTGGACAGCAAAGCTGGTCAGCCAACGTGTGCAGGCTCTTCAATCTACTGCACACAATACGCAGCCCCCTGGCCACATCCGGCCCCTACCCCACCCTCTGACCCCTGTACTCCTAAATCAACTGTCCAGTATCAGTCCTTGCCTACTTGCCAGCGTCTTGGGCTGCTGCTGCTGCTGCTGCTGCTGCTGTTGCTGTTGATGTTGCTGTTGCCTTTGGTGTTGGCGCACACAAATTACAGCTGCTTATCTTTGGCAACAATAGCAACAATAACAACAACGGCAACAAGAGTCAGAACAACAAATGGAGTGTGTGGCAGTTGGGCAGCTGGGCAGCTGGGCAATTCGGCCTCGGTCGAGATCATCAATAAATTTACTGGCTCTAGGGCAAAAATAGTAGTTGAAAGCCAGCCAGTACAGTGGGCCTACCCTTGTGGCAATTTATTGCAAATTACGCTTCAAAAACAAAGCCTCTTGTTGCCTAATTTGGGCACACTGCCTCCTTCCCCTTCTCCTTCTCCCCCTCCCGTTTCTCACTCGTAAGGCGCTAATCCCTACCCAAAAAAATTTCATTCATTTTGCATTAGGTGTTGTAATAACAGTAAAACACCCTGCGCATCATACAATACTGATAAACAACTCGGCATAAGTAGTTTATTATTGAGCAGCGATGCGATAATATATTACATTCAGCGAGCTGTGAAGCTTGTAAACATTTAAGTTATGATGAGAATTTCAATTTAAGTACGAGCTTAAAATAAAGGCAATTTGTTCAGAATAAAGTGAACTTACTTAAATTAATTTATCTGTAAATGTATAAATTAATAAAGTTAAGTAATACTCTCTCAAAATATATTAACAATTATTTTTGAATGCATAATTTCTAATATTCTTGACAATAATGTTTGTCTTTTTACGCGTTAATTAATAAGCTCAAGCAACGCTCTTGTTTTATATCAAAATTTACCTAAATACGCTATAAATAGTGCCTCTTATTCGGGGCAACTTCAACAAGATTCTGCATATTTTAAAAAAATATTAAAATAACAATAACAATAAAGGCAAAAACAACAGTCCGCTCGCCTCAACTGCCAATTTGCAATGAGAAACCCGAGGCAACAATTTTCAGCAACAAAATTGAAAAGCGGCTCGGTCAACCACCAAGTCATTTGGCCGCCCTTATCATGCTTAATTTGTGTAAATTCCAACTAAGATAAAAAATAAAAACACCCAAAAATACAACGCACAAAAAACAAATACGCGCTTCGCGTATCTTCTACAACGCATCTAATTCTGGACCTTATACAATTTTCTGCGCCTTTTTTATATCATTTTAAGAACCTGTCCTTTAACAAAGTACAAATGGGTCATCTAGGGTAGTGAGAATGAGAAATAACCAGAAGGAGGCGTGAAAAAGCCCAAAAATGTATAGATATTCTTGATGATCAAGACGATGAGCAGAGTCGTTTTAGGAATTGGGTTCTTCTAAGTTGAAAGCAGAAAGCAAGTTTGTTATAGATTTTTGGTAGTTTTTTCCTTCCATCGTTGCTGTAAATTTTATAAGAGTCGCGAAAAAGTTAAATAAAATTGTAGTAGTGATTGATGAAAAAGTGCTGGGTCTCGCACTGTCGGTTACGTACGACTGTAGCCTTTCGTCCTTACTGGTTTTTTGTTGTTTTGTGGCTTACTCTTTGTGTGTCTGCACCTTGTTATTATTGTTGTTGCTGTCTGCCGAAAGTTAATTTTGCTCAATGAACAGCATATCAAGGAGCCATCAGCACGTGGCCATTGGTGGCCTGCCCCATCCCAGATTAAATGCTGAGGGCGATGTTCGCCAGTTGTTGAAATTTGAATTTTTGTTGTGGCTCTTTTTGGTTTTTTATTATTTTATTTATGCCGAGTTTCAACCGTTCTGTGTATTGACAGTATTTCAATAGCTGCTAACGGCAACTACAAAATTTCGTGGTTTTTTTTCTTGTGCCCTGGGAAAGGAAAAAGTTTGTTTTTACATAAATGGTATATGTTCAATATATTTTTTACTTTATGACTCTTGCGGTTTTTGTCTAGATCAAAGACATTTCAGGGTTGGCATAAAAATGCTTCTTTGTTCTCTGGCGACCCTTTTGGCCAGATTCTAGCCAAAACCAGCGACTACGTTTTTGGCCCTCTTATCTTTGCTTAAAATTGAAAACATATTGTGAGCAGGGCAAGTTGTGCCCTTTGTTGTTCATGCTTATAATTAAAAGTTCATTAGGCATGACAACGTTGATCATTAGAGACGAGTTTTGCATACTTTCTGTAGTCTCAAATGGCGACTTGGCTAGGGGCACTGATTAGCGAAGAAAAAACTTGTACTTTTGTGCTGTTCGTGTGGTCTGTTCAAGAGCAAAACTTGCGGTTAGCAAAATGGTTGGAAAAGTGTATATAAAAATTTGCCAAGGTAACGCAAAGTTTTGTTGGCTTGTCTCTAGCTCATTTGCGTAGAGATTTCTTCTTGTTCTATCCGTTCACTGCTGGATACTTTCGCCCAACGTAACGTCCAAGTTGACTTCATTTACGCATAGTTTGTGGCTCAAGTTTGTCATAAACAATGTTGAACTTAAGGTTTTAACTAAAGCATAAAAGTTGTCAGAACTGCTGAATTGATTGCCTCTTGTGTTGGATGTTATAGCCATGGGAAGCTCTAAACGCAGATAAGGCCTTATGATTGAGTTATTAATATGAAAAGGGACCAAGAGATGTAGTTAATGGAAACTAGCACCGTTAGACCTCTGATATTTCTGGTTAATACCCCAAAGGAAGACCAGCCAATCTTTGGATTGATTATCTTGAGAACTTTGTCAAAATCTATTGAATCCACGTCGTTCAATTCACAAAAATTTGATGTATGTTAATAGAAAAAAAAGGCAACAAATTTCGTGATTTATAAATAAAATCGTGGAACATATCTATTTTAAATACCAATACTTTATTTTCAATAATGTCTATAGTTTCTCAAAAATTCTTTGAATAGAATTTAACTTGTGCTATCATTATTAAAACCAGAATTGAATTTTTATTTTCCCAACATTCTTTGTAATATATTTCCAAGTTTATCTTTGTATTTATACATAATAGCCGGCTATAAAATACTATAATCTCTGAATGTAACTCTAGTTCCTGCAAATTATGTAGATAAAAGTTTTGAGCCAGGAAATTCGATTAGCCATTAAATCGAATGAAGCTCACCAACCTACCGAACCATTGAACCGCATAGCGTGTGTTTGTATTTAGACGTATATGACTTCATTTGTCTTAACGTAAATGCGGCAATTGCGTAAATTTCACGCCTGTTGTTCCTCTATGTCCTTTCTGTTTAAATACACACACGCACACATGCAAAGAGCTGCTTGTCAGCCACAAATTGCTATGGCTTTAACCCCAATACAAATGCCAATACATGTGCTGAAAGTTCTCTCCCATGTTATTGTTGTCGGCGAGTTGTTGGTGTTGTTCTGCTGATAGTTGTTGCTGTTGTTGTCTGCGGGTTATTGTATGTACATAAGTGGCTGCCAAAAACTTTAGGCCAAAGTTCCAGAGCCTCAGAAAGTTGTGGCTGGCAAACTTAATCAATGTATGAGCACTTACAACGACTGGCTTAGGCCCCAGGCCAAAGGCTCAAGGCGATGGAGGCTCAAGCATAGATGCGGGCTAAGGATATGCTTATGTTTTCCATGAGCTTACACTTCATTATTTATTTTTGCATAGCCCAAGAAGAATTTGTTGGCAGAGCACAAAAAATCAGCGCAATGAAATTGTAAAAGATAATACAAACATATTGTTGACAACAACAATAACATCATCTCCTTCCCGTCGCACAAAAGTAGGCAATGCATATTGTGTTAAGGCTTTTCTGAAACTGCAAGAGCTGTTGCGATCTTTTAATACACTCGAAAAGGGTATTAAAAGGTACTACAGAAACACAACGATATTGCAATTATCTAAAAAAAAAAAAAAACTGTAATAATCGTAAACCTGAAAGAAATCAGTTGTTTTTGTTAGTTGCTTAACTGAGAAGATTATTAAGCGGAGTTTAAATTAACTCAGCGCTTATTTTAAATTTACTTATTACAATTTGAGTACATCAGTTTAGATTCTACAATTATAAATTAGGTAATATTTGTTTTACTGGAATTTTTTGAAATTGACGAAAGTAATTAAACTACATAGTTGGTTATACTAAAAATATTTAACTGTTTAGTCATCTTGTTGAATTGCATATACATTTCCTATAAATACCTAATGCAACAATTAAGTTAAATTTCGATAGCTTAGATATAGGTTTAGTAAATGTAGTAATTAATAAATTAATTTGTTTGAATTTTTAAGAGTATTCAAGCATCGATATGCCGCAATACGCTTTTAGCAGTCTGCAGGTTTTTTGAGCTGCTCTCTTTTTGTTGTTTGCTGAATTTATCGTCTGACGCAAGAAACGCACATTAATTACGCGGAGTTACTTTTATTGTTGTGTTGCGTACAGTACAAGGCCCAACAAGAGCAGCAAACAATGCGACAGGAAATGAAGCGAAAGACTCTGTAGCAGTTACTGTTACAGTACTTATAGTAGTATCTGTAGCGATAACAAAGAGAGAGAGCCTCGGGCACTGCCAGAAATCAAGAGAGGGAAGCTTGTAAATGGCACATGCATTGCTCGATAATGTAAATACGCACACTCTGTGCAGTAAGTATGCCAACGTAAAGTAGAGAGTCGTTAGGTTACAAGTTAATTGAATAAACCTTTGATTTACTGATGCCATTTACTAACTGCCTTTGCCAACTGTGTTCTCCTCTCAGAAATATGTGAATAACGACGAAGACGCCTTCAAAGAGGTACGACGTGGATTTGCCTGGGCTGCACTTGTTATACAGCCGAACTACACAACTTCCCTGGTCGAAAGAGTAGAGTCTGGTCGATATGCCGAGAATGAAACTATAGACGATTCCAACTTGGACGTACGCATGGATTGGTCCAGTAAGCAGACGATAGAACCCTTTTTTTAAAAACATTTACCAACTAAACATATCGATTTCAGATCAGCAGATATCAACTCTGCTCTATCGCGATCTGCAGTACACGTTCTTTGACTTTGTGGAGAACATGCTAAGCGAGTGCGGCAGGAATCCGAAACTGGGACGCGTGCCCATCGTCTGGGAGGATCCTATTTATGGCTATAGGGATCCCAATTTCACCGACTTCGCAGCACCTGGAGTTATACTCACAATCATATTCTTCCTGTCCGTGGCGATGACATCGGGAGCCATGTTGATCGAGAGGAACGAGGGCATGCTGGAGCGCTGTCTGGTGGCGGGAATAACGGGACCAGAGATATTGCTGTCGCAGATGGTCACGCAGTGCACCCTGATGTTAAGTCAGATGGTATTCGTGCTGTTGGTCTGCTTCTATTTCTTCGAGCTGACATTGGTGGGCGATATTTGGCTCGTGGTGGCGTTGTGCATACTGAACGGACTCTGTGGCATGACTTTTGGCTTTGTCATCTCGTGTGCAGTGGACACGGAGCGTACTGCCACTTATGTCGCCATGGGCTCATTTTTGCCCATTGTAATGTTGTGTGGCATTATTTGGCCCATTGAGGGCATGTATCCCCTGCTGCAATTCGTCACCGCCTTCCTGCCGCTGACCAAACCCACGGAATCGATGCGTTCCATACTGCAACGAGGCTGGGGCATGGACAACCCTTCAGTTTACAATGGCTTCGTTTCGACATCACTGTGGGTTCTGGTATTTCTGGTTCTCACCATTCTGATGCTCAAGTTCAAGAAGGGCTAAGCCCGGACAGTTAGTGTAAATATTTAATTTTCTTATGATTTTATTAGGTTGTAAGGGTACTGCTTAGTCCTTGCTTAAGTCTATCGAGTGTCGTCTCTGTTAGTCCACAAAGTATGTGTAAAATATATTGTTTAATTCCTAAGGTTCCGGATGTCACATTCATTTGAAACGTTGTGCCTTGTATGCTTAAGGTTTCATACCGTATCCCTTTACACTGGTCGTCATAGTTATATGTACAAGTATGTTTTGAGAATAAATAAAATTACATTAACTAACAGAAAACTGTTTTTGTGGAGGAAAAATCCCATGTCAATTTGCTTTCTGTAAGCTCAATTTTACCTATTCTTTTTTCTGGATACTGTTCAATCTTTTAGGGGTTTGCGGCAACCGGAACTCTAACCAAACTTGCAGCTGGCTATGGTCTTCATTACGAGCCAAATTAAGGTACTTTTGAGGTACTTTCAATCAATGCTTGATTTTGCCAATATTTATTTACCGAGTAGTTGCAATCAGAGGTTGCCGAAACGAATTCCAGCTTCCCTCTTCTGTCTACCACCGCATGTGCGCCATTTCGAAGCTGGGAGTCGATTGGGAGGGGCTGCGAGGCCCCATTCGTTTTCGACACATTTCACATTTTGCGGCAAAATCAATTAAACCGGAAATGCATGTACTTGCAACTAGTGCGCCCCGAGTGTATAACGTGCGTCCGTGCCACACGTGCTGCATCCGCTTAGCACAAGAAATCAACTTAACAACTGGACAAAGTGCGATGCCCGCCCAAGGGGTGGAGTGTAAGGTGTGCCAGGGCAGCCTTTGTCTCTACATGCTGCCATCTCTGTAGCTGCCGCCCCGTGGTGATCGAGTGCTCGAAAGGCAACCTCATTGTTGCCACCCACTGCAATTGCTTGTTATGTATGTAGAATGAATATGTGGGTCAGACAGATAGACAGACAGACAGACAGACAGAGAGAAGAGGGACTGCTGGAGGCTGATAGACAGATGGAAAGAGAAGTCGGTACTTGGGGCACATGCAGCTGGCTCCACATGTCGTCCACTTCCGTGACTAAAAATTGGACTCGAGCTCGGACTAAAACTGCTGAGGTCCACCCTTGGCCTGCGGCACACAGCTTCCTCCTAAACACTGCCAGCTTTCAGTTTGATGCGCTGCACAAAATGGCAAGGAGGGTATAACCAATCTGTGCAAATATTGTAAGCTGTAACGACGGATTGATTTCCCATTTTCAAAATAGTTTTTAACAAATTGGTAAATTTTATAAACTAAATAGGTAATTAGTTCTTAAGTGAATTTAATTTAAATATTTTTACATCATTTACAAATAAGGTGAGGCCATTAAAAAGTAAGTATTTTAAATATAAATAGCTACATTTAAATAAAGTTTTAAGTACTTGTTGTGAGAGCTCAATTTGCATAATTTTTATATTTTTCCCACTTCTACGAAAACTGTATGGAAAGTTGTTTTTCAGCTCAACGCTCCATTAGTATGAAGCTGATTTTTTTACAATTTCAGATGGATATACTACTATATAAACATGTTCACCGCCTATCTCTGATTTTCAAAGGAATTAAATTGAAAAATATCAAGTATAACTATTTTAGTCGAATACAAATATGGTTTCTGCCTGCACAATTCAGCTTTTTTAAATGTTCACTTTAGATTTTTTGCTATTCTAAATATGCACACATACGATGATGATTATTCTAGTGCGTGTAGTTTTCAGCTGCAACGCACTCTACTGTAGTCTTGCCACTACAAGTCAATGAGTTGCTGTCGCAAATCAGTCAGCCTGAGCGCAGGAGAACCGTATTTCGGACGCTGGCAGCAATCCACTCTCTTCATCTCACTCGGATGCTTGAGACGTGTGTATTTACAATTAGATATCCGTCAGGAATCGATAAGTTCGTTGCAGCAGTGTGAGAGCATTTGCTATTATTTTTCGTTTTCACGTTCGTTTTGAAATGATTTTTGTGCTGTTATTGTTATTGTTGTTTGTGCTTGTTCCTGTTCTTTTCCATGTCCTGATGCTATCATTGATTACTCGAGTGTAGCTGACGGCACCACTCGAGCACATAAATTGGAAAGTTGAGCGTTGTGAATAAGCTCATTCTCCAGTTGCCTATCCTGCTCTGTATGCTCTCTCCCTCTCTCTCGCTCTCTTAGTTTCTTTTTTCCATTTCCATTTCATTTTCGTTTTCATGTTGCCAGCTCGCTGCTTTCCACATAATTGAAAGTTCAAACTTTTCGACTTGCCGCTGAATTAATTTCCCAACTTCATAATTTCCACGTGCTCTGCAATGCCTTAATAACATCCCAGACAGACACAAAGACAGAAGGACACAAGGACAGACAGTTAGTCAGTCATTCACTCATTCTGCCAACTGTCTTCAATGGCTCTTCGTTAGGGACTGCTCATTTTACTGCATTCGCACTCGCAGTACCGTTAGCTGCTGATGCGCCATCTACAATGTCGATTCCCGTCAAGTGTTACTGCGCTCTGCCAACTCGATGGTGTCTTAATTAATTGCTCAATTAATTTAATGTTCAGCATCTGCCTGCCATTGCCCCGGCTTCTTCCACTCTCATATCCGCTGTCTGCCATCTCCCGAGGACACTTGTTGTCTTCGCATCGCTGCTCAAAATATCAATTGTCTGTTAATTTCTATGGGCCTTCGACAAACAAATGTCCACGCTCCGCATTATTCGCTGCTCTTTGAAATGGCCTGTGAATTTAGCATATCCCTTTTAGGTCCAAACACGTTAAGAAATAGTTCAACATTTAACAAATTTAAAGCAGCTGCAGAAAAAATTGGTCAAAACCGTTGGAGTCGGACGCAACCGACAGTGCCAAATGGCTTCTAAAGGTTTTTTTTATTGTTTTTAAAAGATATAAAAGCGTCTACTAAGTTTGTCCAAGCAGGATATATATATTTACAGCGTGGGTTGCACAGCCACATCAATTAAGTAAAGAAAGAGTTTGTTATAGTTGCCCTTCGTTCGTTTAGGGTGATCAGCAGCGCCATCTACCGGCAGCTGAGATAACTAAATACCCAGCCCTAAGCAAACGAAGGGCTACCAAAACAGCGGCAGAAGGGACAGGAAGCAGCAACATCACAAACACACATGGAGCGACAATAGAATAAAACACGTAGCTATTACACAAAATTTAAAACAAACATAAACAAATTAGTAAAATTCGCACTGGCACAAAATATAAAAAGCAGAAGTTAGCGACAAGTTTGTTTATATTTCGCGCCAGCTGATCGGCAATCAACAGTGATGCGCAGGGCACGCTAGTGATGACGGGGCAGTTCAGCCAATAAGTAGGAGCGATAGGCAACAGAAATAGTGATAAATAGTTTAAATAAATAATAACAAAATCAAAATGTATAGGATTAAGAATAAATGTTTATATGTTTAATTGTTAAAAAAAATGATGTGCCAATTTATTTAACGGGTGAGATGGGTACAGCGATGCGATTCATGGCAGGGTGGGTACCCGTAGGAGTGGACACCAGACCAGTCCACCTATAGATTCGTTTGTAGGATTGTCCGAAAAGCGTTGAGAAGCCGCAAGTCCAGTACCTAGTAGAGAATTTAAATAAAAATGATAGTTGTTAACCGACTCACCAGGTATCGAGGTCGTACTCATCCCTGAGTACCGCCGATGGCTAGCCGGGAATCGATACCTTGGTTGTGATAGACCCAGTCGGAACATAACAAGTTAGGAAAAGCATTTAAACAAAAAAAACCCAAATAGTTTATTTTTGCCTTACCAGGCCAGTTATTAACCGATTTTGGCTTTTTAAAATGCACATGATTACCATCAAAGAGATCTATCTTAGGTGGAGAAACGTCTAGGTGAAGCAAACATAGGCGACACTGGGAGCTGGCATATCAAAAGAGTGAAATTCTGTGCATGTTTCCATATTACAAAATATAGGTTTAAAAACCGCGAGAAAAGGGACTTTGTATCTGCTTTTTTAAATCGTTTAAATCGTTACAAAAGCCCCAAAAAATACCAAATTTGTAAAAAGCCATGAAAATACCCGATGTGGCAACACTGCATATAAACATAAGCGATCAACTGTTTTGCAAAACATCTGCATGTGAAAACATTTATTCACACATTATGTTCAGTTTGATTACTAAATAAATTCAATCACATTATGTTCTGTTCGATTACACATTGCACAATTGCATGTCTTTTTCCCCAAACTGCCATTCACGCAGAATGCAAAAGTGAAGTCATTACAATAGCGCACAAAAATACCAAATTTGGAAAAAGCCATGAAAATACCCGATGTGGCAACACTGCATGTCAACATTCCTTAACTGTTTTTGTACATCACCTCCATCTGAAAACATTTTTTTGATTACAAAATAGATTTAAGCACATTCTGTTCTGTTTGATTGCACATTAAGAAAATGACTCTTCAGTGTCGAACTTGCAGCAATGTGATTTCCAGTACGAATGCCAAAAACCTATTTGACGCCGTAAACTCGCAGCTGTTGAAAAATGTGAAATTTGTCGTAGGCGCTGCGGTAAGTTTAAAATTATGAAATATTATTTATTTAAAATATTATTTATTTATTTATGGTATATATTTGATTTGCAGCTGCAAGAAGATTCAGACTTGCCTTCCCATATATGCGCCCACTGTCTGGTCGATCTGGAACGTACTATGGGACACATAATGCTATTCCGCGATAGATTTATTGACGCTCAGGCCAACTTGGAAAAGTGGAGGCCTGAAGTGGAAAATGCGCATCTTACTGAATCGGACAATGATGATAATACAAGTCACTATATTGACATTGATCAGCTGGAAGAATCGATTATAGAACAACAGCAAACCAAGGAAAACGAAGTGAAGGCTTGTTATGCAGATCTTTTAAGTAAATATACGGAAACTTTGGACGAGATCCATAATATAAGCGAACACGACAGCGATAGCCAAGATGCCACAATGCAAGTATGCAAGGAATATCAGCAAATCGAGCCAAAATTAGTTCCCAACGAATCCACGAATGTTGAGCAGACGTATAGCAAAAAGAGGAAACCTTATATCAGCTGGAAGAATCTAACCGAGGAGCAGATCACGGAGCGCAAGATGCAACAACGGCAACGTAACTGCGTCTGTGATCAGTGTGGCAACCATTTCACGAACCAATGGAGCTTGAAGCGGCATTGTCTGCTGCACACGGGAGTTAAGAATTTTCTGTGTGAAAAGTGTGGAAAACGCTTCTATACGAAGGATTTGCTGGTTGTACATCAGAAGGAGCGTCGGTATTGCTGCAAGTACTGTGATAAGAAGTATCACAACAGCAAAACCAGAGTTATACACGAACGGTGAGCTTTTCCCGGTTAATAATAACCCCCATTACTTTCAATCACACTGTTATTCAGAATGATATAAATACATTTGTATATATATTTTATGGAATTATTGTAATGCCCGGTAGAGCTGGGTTCGATATTTAATTTTCAAGAATCGTAAAAAGAATCGATTTAATCGCCGATAAAAAAAACCAATTAATTTGAATTCATATCAAAGCCCAGCTTTACCCTATTGTACAAGTTACTACAAACAGTAACAGCAAATATTTTATATATTTAAAAAAAAAACAAAAAAAAAACAAAAAATACAGATCTGCAAGAACATAAATATATTTTTTTTTGCAGCACCCACACTCAAGAACGACCATATCCTTGCATGCGTTGTAAAAAAGCGTTTAAATGTGGCTACGAACTTAACAGGCATCAATTAACTCACAATGGAGTTCGATCATTTTTGTGAGTATATCTGTTTAAAATTCTATTAATCAACTAAATGTTTTTTGGTTTACTTTTCAGCTGTGCCATATGCGATAAGACTTTTACAAGAAATTTCGATTTACAGGTTCATCTTCGCTCTAAATGTCATATTTTAAAAACAACACATCCTGGCAGTTGAGAAAATAAAGAAAATAAAGTTGAGAAAATTTTAGATGTTAAATAACGTTAAAAAGCATTTTTGGCAGTTTATTTGCAACGCTTGAATCAGCTGTTTGAGTGGCTAGCGCCAGGTCACCTGAGGCACCTGATCTGTTAGGCGATTTAATCAAAAACTGTGCGTACGATTATTTTGAGGCTTTGGCAATAGACTCGTGACTCGTAATGTGCCCTTTTACCTGACATATCATGCATGTTGGTGCCAAAAACTAAAAATGGAAAAAATGTCATTTTTGACACTTTTTGTATGGGCTGTTAACCGACATTGCTGCACTTTTAGGTGGATTGCTCAAAATCTGTGCATACGATTTTGATTAAATATACCTGAACATACGCCCTATCATAGGCATTGCGTGCATATTGGCACATTTCCTGTGGGCGGAGAGCTGATTAAAAAACTAAAGTTGCGCTTTTTCAAATCGATTTTTCTAACCCTTGCAACCCAAAATTCCCAATTTTGGTTTATTAAAAAATGAAAATTCAATTTGTTTATAGCTGATTTCAATCTTTATTTCATTCAGTTTCATTCAATATTACGGATATAATCGCGTTTTAAAAAGGGCTGCGTGTTCCAAATTCCACCGTTTCAGATCGTTGCTAAAGTAGCGTTGCTACCTTTATAGCGTTTTTACACTGATCGGAATATTCCAAACGTGATTCAAGTGTTTACACCAAGAATCGAATCACGCGACCAGCTGTTCGGCCAGCGCAAACGTAAACAAACAAGAAAACGCGCAAATTTATGTGCATTTTGAAAGCGAGCTAGACAAAAACTGCGATATTTCTACATTATTATCTTTTTTGATTTGAATGCGCTTTTCAGTATAGTCACAAATTGTAAAAAAAAAATATAAATTGTCACCCATTTTTAATGGGTGCAGTGCATAAAAATGAGTAACAACAATTAAAATGGTTGATTTAGAAATAATGTTGCATCGGTCCATTTATATTTTTGCTTTTATCATTCATTTCACTTATTTGCATTTTATATTTGCGGGCGTTTTTCAATTTATTAGCTGTAGTAAACAGCTGTTTGCTGTAGATATGCCACATTTTTGTATCGAAAATACTAAATTGTATCGAAATACTAGGCAAGAAACGACCACACCTTCAGAATAATAGTCGAATCTTGGAATATTCGGCTGTTCTTCTACCCACATAGGGCTTATGGCAGAATATTCTATTTCGTGAACAGCCTATTACGCACATAATTAATTACCTAAATTTGTATTTTAAATTCTATGTCGACTGTTCATAGTTGACATTAAATAAATAAATAAATAAATCTTAAGATACGACAATATAAGTCAGGATATAGTATAAGTCAGGATGTATGTAAAGGGCAGGAGAAGGCGTGGTAGACCCCACAAAGTATATATATTTTTGATCAGGAGGACGTGCCGAGTTAATTTAGCCCTGTCTGTCCGTCTGTATATTCCAAATTTTTGATGCCACGCCCCAACAATGGCCATAAATATAATACATTGACTAATTTAAACGCGTCGATCTCAGCGATTATAATAGCTAGAGCAGCCGTTTTCATTTTTGAAAGGTGTATACCATATGCAGAACTAGTTTATTAAAATTTTTGGATGCCACGCCCCTACCGCGAGCAATGGCCATAATTATAATAAATTGACCAATTTAAGACATATAAATCTATCTCAATTAAATCGGTCTATTATTATAAGAATCATTAATTATTATTATAGAATTATACATATAAAAATATCCCGATATACCATTGGCCTCCTCGCGGTGTTCCCTGGGTATCGATTATATTTATTAATCTTTAGCTGATTCGAGCGGCGAAATAATATAAATAAAATAATTTTATTCAACATAGAAAGTTGGTATTCGGAATATGAATTGAATTATATTCAAAATATATTTTAAATGGAATACTGTACTAGCAAGGAGAGCGGCTAAGCGCTGCCTCGGAGCTTATGCACAGAGAGCGGCCTATATATTCTTTATAGGCGAGCCGGCTACCCGCTGCATTACTTGTAATGCAGGAGGTATGCTTGGAGAGCCACCAAGGAGAGCAGATTAGCGCTGCCCCGCAGCTTGTGCATAGAGAGCGGTCGATGTATTCTTTATAGGCGAGCCGGCTACCCGCTGCATTACTTGTAATGCAGGAGGTATGCTTGGAGAGCCAGCAAGGAGAGCAGATAAGCGCTGCCCCGGAGCTTATGCATAGAGAGCGGTGGATATATTCTTTATAGGCGAGCCGGCTACCCGCTGCATTACTTGTAATGCAGGAGGTATGCTTGGAGAGCCACCCAGGAGAGCGGCTAAGCGCTGCCTAGCAGCTTACACACAGAGAGCGGGCGATTTGTTCTCTCACCACAGCTGCAGATTAGTGGGTGAGTTTTTTTGGCTCTTTCTCTTTCTTATTTTCGAGAACTGCTGCAGTGCTGCTGATCACAGTGTAGTGTTTGTGGTCAAGTGGGTAGGTCGTGTCAAGGGCGCTTTAGTGGAGTGGCGAGTGTGATTATTATAATAAATATTTGTTTATTATAATTTAGCCATTAGTTTGTGGATCTAGAGTGTGACATTGGCAAGAGTTTGGTTTGATTTTGTAAATATATAAAATTGTTGATTTTATTTTTTGTATGGTTTACTATTACTATGTATGTAGTAATTTCTACCATAGTGACATATTATAATTTCATTACATGTATACAAGTGTATTTATTTAATCCCATTAAATATTGCTGCTACGCTTCATGTGAAAGTTTCATAAAATTATATTTTGAATGTACATAGGGTACAGGGTATTTTGCAGTCGGGAACGTACGACTGATCTGACCCGTCCAAATTTTTTTTTATTATTATAATTCAATAAAAATCACAATTTAGTTAAGAAAAAACAGGAGTGATTCAAGAAAAATTGGGATAGATTTATGTAAAAATAAAGTTTAATTCAAGACAGAAAAGGTTTAAATCAATCCAGAATGTTCCTAACTATCCAAATCTTACTTAACATCAAGCCACATTTTTTGTTTCAAGTCAGAAATACATAAATTAAGCGGCATTTTGCTCAACTCAAGAAAAAAACACGCTTGAACTAAGCCTAAAACTTTCTTTGTTTCTTGTTGCAAGTCATAAATCTGGATGGTTTTATATTTTATATTATTTCTCCAAGCTTTATTACATTAAATAAATTTAAAAAAATGCAGCAAATTCAAACGACACAAAATAATTTTAAACACTAAAATACTTAAGTATCAATATGCAAATATTTAATGCCAAATATTTAAATTTAAATACAAATCAATTAGTATGTAAGTGAATCAACCATAGTAAAGCACACATTTACGGAGCCATCTTTATAAATTATTACGGCATTTTGTTTTAATTGTTCCACTTGACCAGATTGAGAGTGTCAACTGCAAAAGTCTGTTTGCCACGTTGTTATGACTGGACAATCAATTGACAATTGGCCTGTATGCATTTTCAATATACTGGTTATTGCATTATTTAATTACATTAATTGGCACTTAATCAAGAGATCCGTTTGTAGGAGTCTTTACCGTTGTTATTATGAATATATCCTCGCCATCCATTCTTGGTATTTCCAGTATAGGCTTTAATTATTTAAGCAATTACGTAGAACATGCTGCTCAGGCTGGCTCAAAAAGCCCAAACACTCACGGCCCTGGCTCATATGCAAGCAGTTTATTTCATTTAATGACTGGCATTAATTATTTGCGGTACATTATGAGCAATTTGTTTAATTTGGTGCTGCCACCAATGAGGCAACAACAATAGCGCTGAGCAATCAGCACGGTTATACCAGTACGATGAAGAGAGATCGGAATTTTGTGTTTCCTGGCTGGGGTTTTGTTTGTTGTTTTGCTTACTGCCTGGCAAATTGTATAATGAAAATGTCAATCAATTTTCCCACGATTTGCCACCGAAAGTGTATGGCAATGTTGTTCCACACTCGCTCCCACTCCATAACACGTTCATCCCACTTCCCAACCCAGACAGAGGCAGATACACTCAGCTGGCTGTCACACTCAATGCCAATTGCAAATTGAGTTCATCTGCTGGCGGCAAATATTGACATGACAGACACATTTTTATTTTATTTTATTTGCATTTTTATTTCACTCTTTGCTTATGGTATGCATGTATGGCAGCCCCCACTCTGCTCCCGTGGCCATTTTTCAATTTTCCTACGGCATCAGCAGCAGCAGCCCAAACGCCAAAACATTTCCTAACCATGTCCTCTTCCTCTTAGTGTATCTTTATCCGTCGGCTGCCTTGTGCCTTCTGCTTTCTACCTTCTACCTTCTGCTTTCGCTTTGCTGCTTGCTGCTGACATGACTTTCACACGGTTGTAGCTTGTGTCTGTGCCTGTGTTTGTGTATGTCAAATGACATATTAATTTCCAAAGGGGAAACGAAATAATATAAATGAAGTTGTCGCCCCCGGCTTGGCACAAGTGTCAGCCAACCGGAACTCGGCACCCGGAATCCACTTAGTGATTGGAACACAATCACATGCAAATAGCTGACGAAATCGAAATAAATATGATCAGTGAAATCAACGCCCGGTTTCAGCTCCTTTGGGACGTCTCTTCCCTGTGCATATTACGCATACGTCGGGTCTGACAGCTATTTTTAATGCCATGTGCATTACGCATACGCCACGTGTGGCATAGATATTTTAATGCAGAGCAAATTGCCTATAAATATACATGTATATTTAGAAAATTTCAAGTATTTCATAAAATACGACCACTTAGAACAATATTGCTGTCAGTGACTTCATCAATCATTTTCCGTGCTCTTCAGCTAAAGTCAGCTAGTGGCTGGCAAGCGTCCGTCCATCCGTCTATCCATCCGTCTATCTTCCTGCCCGCCCCTCCGCCGTCTCCTGCTCGGTCTGTCAACGGCAGCCTTCGCTATGTCCATGCCTCAATTGAAAAGCACTTTCGCCGGCATAATAGCGATAAATATTTTATTGTAATGTGTTTTGCAATGTTTACATGCCTGCTGCGCTCTTAGCTACATGCGAGGGCTGTTCAAGCAGCTTGTCTAGATGGGGTCTTTAAAGCCTGAACTTAAGGTAACCGACCTCGTTGCTTTTATAACTGCTTAAACAGCATGTACTGCCATTATATTCCAAGGGTCTTGCTCAATGCATGAAGCTCAATTTGCAGTCGTTGCCTCCGCATTTTCCTCAGCCTCTGCGCTGCTTTTCACGCTGTTGCGCCCGCTTACGGGTAACACTTAATCGGCTTCCGGGGATATTTGGGATTTGGGCCGGAAACCTATTTGTGTCAAGACGCAGCCAGCGAGCTTCTGCTTTCCCTTTTTGCCGTTTTGTATTTTCTTTCAACTTCAGCCACATTATTGTTGGATGCTTTTCATTTTGGGCATTTTCCTTTCGGGCGGACTGTGTGGTATGAGTCTTTTGTTTTGCGACAATTTGCAGCTTGCTTTTTTACTTAGCCGTACTTAAAATTTACAACAAAAGCCGAGCATCTCCAAATGAACTACTTAGTTGTGCTCCTTGTTTTCTTTCCTTGGGTTTAGATTGTTGTATTCTTGCTGCCGCAGCTGCTGCAGGCAAAATACAAAAAAATACAACAATGAAGCCAATTCCGTTAGCCCACATGGCATGCCCACACAAATATATATTATTGCACGTATATATTTCATTCTTTGCCTTTTGGCTAGCAGAAAATACGTGCTAATGCCTCAAAAGCAAATGACACACAACACGAGTATGAAATACGCCAAAAGTCAGCAAAAGCGACAACTCGCCGGCATGCCCATAAATACACACTTGTGTGTATGAGGCTTTCTTTTGCTTTCTTATTTTGTGTACTAATAATAAAGGTCGCAGGCTGTTGCTTGCGCCCATGCTTGCATGACTGTGGGCCCATTGAAAAATGTGGAGTATCTGGCACAGTTCACAGTAGAAGGCTCTCAAGGCTTCCCACTTGTGTCCCTTTATCTCGTAATTCGCAGCTAATGGCTCTTTTGTGCACACAGCCACAATTGCCGTTAGCCCAGTAATGTACCAATGGCCATCAGCAGCGAACAGTTCAAGACTCCAGCAGCCTGGCAGTTGAATAGTCACTTTTCATTTGTTCCAATTATTTTTATTTATTTTCCATTTCCTTCTAATTCGTGTTAATCTTTTAAGTCACCAAAGTGCATAAAACACAGCTTATTTATTTATTACGAAAATCTATTAAAACCCCTTTATATTTCTATACCCTGTACCTATGAAATAATAGTAATAACGCTCTAGCGAAATTGAGTATCCTGGGAGTGGAAAATAGTTTCTTAAGCTGCTTTTGATAATGCTCAAGGAAAGCGTATTAAAAATTGAAACTTAGTTTTCGTTTTTGAGATAGAAATGTGCACATACATAACACATGCTTTTTGATATGTTTTGTCGCACAATAAACCAAGTTATATATTACGCATACGACACGTGAAACCACCCGAAATCTAGTAATTGGTTACATAAGCATAAACGAGAAAAGGCATTGGCAACATACCCATATAATAAATGTGCATCATGTTGTAGATTCATTAAACAAGCTATGAACTCAGTATAAAAACTCACAAAGAGAGCTCTTTAAGTAAAATATCAATTTAATAAATAATTTAGATTTATACACTCCAAACAAATACACTGCAATTAGAAGAATAAACTGCAGATTTTCAATGCATATTAATGTGTATTTATTGAAGTGAACAACACTAAAAAGAAATATGAATAAAAAGCCGTGTGTTTTCATGTTGGCGGTAACCCAATATAATCGCTGCGCTGATAGTTTGGCCAATAAATAAATTAAATAAATATTTAACAATTAAGCGTCACCTGAATGCCAATGTGCCTCTGGCAATGCTCTACTAACCGCTGCCCCCTGCAGCGGTAGCTGCAGCAGCTGCTGCTATTGCCCGACACGCATTTTAATTTTTTATGCCATTTATAAATGCAATTTAATTGCCTCCGCTCAACAGGCGGGATGTAGGAGTAGACAGGGGGTAGGTAGGGGTAGGCAAACCGTTGAAACGACGACGCTTATCGATGCACATGATGCGCATGCAAAGCACTTTTAAATTATCATCAGGTATTAATACAAAGGCATCGGCACATACACACATCCGATCGCATACAGACACTTGCACACGCATGCCTTTGCAATCAGATGCACGCAAAGGACGTGCCAACGAGCCAACCACTTAAAAAAAACTTTTGATTATTAAAATGTAATCGAAAATTAACTTAATTAACGACACAAAATTGCGCTGGAATATTTCATTGAAATATGTACATAACATTTGCTGTCAGCGTTAACAGCTACAACAACCAAAGGCAGCTACAACAAGAGCAAGGGACCAAACGGCAATCAAAATCAAATATTACGCATACGCCCTGTATGCGCCACATACACAGCAATCAAGGAGAATCAACGCCAAACGCAGGCACCGCCTGTGTGTCTCATGCATAAAAATTACATATTACAAGATATTAGTGTGAAAATTGATATAAAAATCAATGAAGCAACGACAACGATGGCGACAACTTTAAAGGGTCACAGCGCAGTCAGTCAGTGTTGTAAAACGACCTGGCCGTGTGTATTGTAAGTGTTGACATAAACATTAAATTTGATGGCCAGCTGTGGCTGTGTCTATCGGTGTGTGCATGTGTGTGAGTGTGTGTGAGTGTGTTGTTGTGCCACATACATGCTTTGCACTTTAGTTTTCATGCTGCGAATTAACGAGCAGCCTGCCACGCCCACGCCCATGAGCTCAATATAAATTAGTTGCCATTCGCATACGCACGCAGATATATAAACAAATGTGTATGTGAGAGTGTGTTCCTGTGTGTGTGTGAGCTTATATACTATACATGACATTAGAGCGACGAGTGGGGAGCGTGTCTTGAGGCACATCCTCTTGCTCTTTCGGGCAATAAAACGTATTTTTATGATCCTGCCATTCGAGTGGCGTACTTTGCATGCAGCACCAGACAGCACAGCCATGGCAACCCATAAAGGGAGTCATCTCTACTACAAATAGCGCCACTAAATGGGCACGGATTATAATGACGCACACCCACACACACACACAGACAGTCAGAGACAGACCGTTAAAAGCAAGCCAAACTAGCCGTGAAGTAGGCTGAGCTAAGGGCCAAAACCAAAGCGACAACCAGGCCAAAAAGTACAGCACTGCAACTCCTTGTTCATCTAAAGCCGATTAGTCAACACATTTAACTATGACTGTCATTTCGGCACAAATTCGTTTTGGGATTTCACTTGTCAAACATGGATTTGCTAGACATCATTTAATGTGTCTCTCCGTATCCAAGTAGGTATATATTTATTGCTGATGATGTGCTTGATTTAAGCAAAACGATTTCTGAATTTTGCTTAACAATCGAATTGTTAATATATGTTTCAAGTTATGTTGTAGATTTATTTACTTGATTCAATAGTTTATCTGCATATTAATTTCAAGCTGCATTGTTGTAAGAACTAATAAGTAATATAATTTCAACATTTAATCAATATT